>JAODUD010000001.1:47385959-47412680 GCA_026784285.1 Stomatorhinus walkeri | reverse complement strand
ACAGAGAAATTTGGGAGCTAGCCTGGGAGACAACCACAGCTACCATTATAAAATGTATGCTTGTTAAAGCCACTGCTGTTTTGAAATATTGATTTTCTAGTCTGCTTTTTTCTCACATTTATTCTAGAAACAGCATCCATTAGGCCTAAATGACATCCCTCAGAATGTTATCCTTTATTATCATGAGTTAGAGCTAATGAAAATGAAAATTTTATCCTATGATTTAAAAGGCAGATTTCCAGCTGAAAAGTCAGTGTAGACTGAAAATATATTGTAATAAATAATACATTTGCCATACTATGTTACAATTAACTGCGGCAGCATAATTAATTTATTTTGCCCTTTATAGACTGACCTTCATTTCTAATTTAGAAACATTTTGAGAGCCAGTGCCCTTAATGTATTTTTGTTCTTTCACAATTTAAATTAGTGGCTCGCTCTTTTTATCTTTCTGCTCAAATGATGCAGCAGACTAAAATTCTGCTTAATCTATGCATAGTCAATAGACAAACACTATGTTTCTGTGTAGCTGGTCCACTCCCATTTGTTCTCTGTTATTTTGCAGTAGGAAGAACTAGACGTGATACTCAAAAGAATGGGGCATGATGGATAGAATTTGCTGTTCGGTGCATTTCATAAAATTCCCAAACACTCCGAAATAACTGTGTGTAGCTGCCAACAGCTAGCCTTGTCCATCTAGAGAATGGTGGATGTTACTGCTTACCCAGCAGGGCGTGTTCTCACTCTGCGTATATTTTCTGTCTACTGCATTAAGATATTTATTTCCAGTCCCTAGTTGGAGAGTGAATGAAGTGCAATTGCATGCTTTTCGGAAAGATTTTCACATATGCACGTCAGTTGCAGTTATAGTTAAGATAATCTGAATGCTTACTTAACAGGATTGTTTTGTTCTTTTATATTGATGGCAGTATCACACGGCTGGATTTTTTTGAAGAAAAAGAAGAATGCCGAAAAATTAGGGATTTTTCATTTTCTAAAGGAAGCCGGGTTGATTACCTCTGCTGTGGAAAAGTATGCAGTATCTTCAGTCTGTTGCAGTTCTGGCTAAATGGAAGAAATCTTAAATGTACATGAATTCAAATCTCCTGAGCTCACCCGAGTGCTCAGCTACCATTCGGAAAGCGCATTATCACCTTTCCTGACAAACCGTTAAAGCTTTATCTGTCCACACTTTGACATATACAGACTTCACAAGACAGATTTCACAAGTGTGGAATTAAATTTCTTTTCCAAAATAAGATTTCTGTGCCTGTCTTAGACATCTGAACACATATCTGAGCCTTGTCTTTGTCTAATATATATTTTGATGAAGATACTTTTACCAGTACCAGTGATTTGGGTCTTTTCTGTGCCTGACCAACTACACAAATTGCAGTTCTAACTGCATTTATTATTATTATTATTCGGAAAAACATTTAAAGACTTGAATGGTGTTTACTAACAACGTTTTGATACAAAATGATTTGTATCAGTTCAGTCATACTAAGTGCAAGCATGCGCATCTGAATTGCAGGGGTACATCAAGTTATAAGGGAATATGCGTACCTACAGTATAACCTGAAATGTTTCTGTAATATGAACAGGATACCTAAACCGAATTGCTGCCTTAGGTATATACGTACATATGTAACTGTATAAAGTGTAAGAAATTGTAAATGGCTTTGGATGAACAGGCAAGTCAACTCACAAAGTGGGGGCCTTCAATAATGTGCATTATCTGTAATGTCTTTAGAATGACTGCAGGCTTACCTGAAATCGTTGTGTTTTCCGTCCTATCCCAGGAATCACATTACATTATATGAGAAGGTTTTTATGTTTTAGTTCGTCTTAAGACCACAGGGTGACACTGTATCCATTTTAAAGCTAAAAATTGTTTGGCGACACGAGAGTAAATTGTCACTGTCCCGAATTTCCACAGGGCCTGTTCCTGTGGTGTTTTAATGTGGAGGCATTACTGCAGGATTTCATGAAGCCTATGGCTAAGGGACCGCTGCTGCTTTGCTGCTCTTGACTCATTCGGATCACTTGGTTTTTTTTTCCTGCCTAAGCCTAAATGCACAGGCTTTTATCATATGACACTGATGGCGGGGCGTGTAATCACACCCTTCACCTAAGCAGTCTTGCCTGATGGGTTCTTAATGAGCATCTCTTAATGATTGTATCAAATTCTCTATGTAATGGGAAGCACTAGAAGAAAAATGATATATGTTTCCAGCTCTGCTTACTGGATATCCTGCTGATGAGAAAACTGTTTAATGGACATCATTTCTTTCCATTGGCTTTATGCGGTAAGTATATCAGTCCTGAACATATTGTTTTTCCTGATTATTATAGGACCCTAGAAGTGTTTTGTGCGTTATCTTAGAGATGTGCCCTCCAATGTATTTAAAGAGTAATAAAAAAAAGTAGCAAATCAGCCATCCAAGATAAAAAAAATATATCATCAATTTATTGTATATCACCTGCCTGGGCTTAATACAACCAAAGCATGAGTTGCTTTGACTGATTACCATGTCATCCTCCTACACGCTCACAAATAAATTTGCATAGTTAGGAGCCGTTCCCTTGTTCTTAACATAAAATTCAGCATTCCTTGTAGCACTCCTTGTAGCACTCCTTGTAGCACTCCTTGCATTAAGAAATTAGCTGTGCTGGCTCATACAAATGGCCCATTACATCAATTTGTTTTTCAAATGAAATCCTCTGACACTCTATGAAAGTTCAGTGTGTTAAAGTCCCAGTGTTTTTAAATTAGGATCTGCGTCACCCTGAGGTCTCAGTGAGGAATTTTATACGTCACCATGCGGCTGAATATTGTGGTATTAGTTTTTGTCCTTAATATATCTAGTCTGTTCTGCATTATATGCATTATGCAGATTTTATTATTATTATCTTGTATGTATTTTTTATTTTATTAAATTAATAAAATGTATTTCTATTTTTTTAAATTAGTAAGCAGTCATTTTACACATATAAGGTATACTTAATTGTAAAATATATTATAATTAATGATTTAACAATATAAACCATGTCTGACTTAAGTGCAATTGCCCTGACTACAATACCTCAATACCTAGTTATTTTAAATAAATTTTATACTTGAGAGTCTTTGAAAAACCAGTTATAAAAATAATTATTGTTAATTATAATCATCATGCTTATTATTATTGCATTTCTCTTGCAAACCGATAGTAATGCCTAGATGAGATTCACTCTTCTCCCTCCTCCACTGTGAACACATCTTTCGACTGACTTTCGGATGTGATGCGTATGATACATATGATATTATCTCAAGTTCGATATGGAAGAGCATCGACCTGCCCTTACGTCACATCTTCCCTTGTATACTCTTAAACTTAAACAGCTCACCCTGAAATGGCATATGACTTAGCGCCAGCCTCTGTTGAATTAGCCAGACATTCATGGATTCTTTATGCTGTTAACTAGTATGTGACTGTGCTGCTGTACTGTGGTAGTTATTAGAATAGCATAGGTTACATATAAATTGAATTTAGTAAATACACTAGATCATTCATAATAATTTATTTCTGAAATATTAAAATGGATATTCTGATTGAGTTATTGTGCTATTATTAGTAGACTAAGTATAACTAATTAATACTGTCCTCATGGTGATTATTATTATTTATTTTCTTGATGCGACCCCTCCCTGCTTAAGATTTATGCATCACATTTTCTTTTTTTTCGCTTGTATCTTTCAGTGCGTCTCTCGCTAAATTACTATGCATTTTTTTATAGCCTCTTGATAATGGAACCAGAGTCAGGGCGCCTCATGGTTTGCATTTACAGCCAGTTTAATTTTCCCTGAGGCACTTTTAGTCAGACTCATGGGTTTTAGTGTGACTGTGTGGCCTAAGTTTCTATTGCATAAAGCAGAGTGCCTCTTATGTACTTCAGGGTGCCTGAGGTGACTTGATAAACTCTTAGTGCAGTATAGGTTCTTGGCATATTTGAAGAAGAATGATAAGTGGTATCTGTGTATTAGAGAATTTTAATTTGTGCACACTATTACATTTACATAAGTGAAGCTACCTAAAAATGTAGGTAGGTGAAGACCACAAACTTTTTCCTGATAGAAACAATTTTCTTGCTTCATTTAGTTTCCAAATGATCAATTTTTCTTCTAGCTCAATGCATTTCACTATATTTCATTCTCATTCATCTTCATCAGCCAATATTGTATTTTCTATAGTGCCAGACTCCTCTTAAATCCCCTGGAGTTATGAGATATGTCATCAGTGTCAGCATATCAGCATTAGGACGCACATGACATGCTAATTCAATGCTTACAGTCTGGCGTTCACTAGGTTAGCTGTGAAGTTGGGGTCAAATCCCACCACCTGTCTGTTTCTTTTAGGTCTTGCAGATCATTTTTGTTTCTGTGCAATCAAAATCTCTGGATTTGCGGTTTGTGGCACCCCTCGTCAACAACTGGATAGTGTTTTACGGCAAGCCAAAAGAAGTGGTAGTGTTTAATATTCAGTGGGAGAAAAAAATAGCTACTAACAGAATATTCAGTGAATAAATGCATCGGCAGTGCCGGCTTTTAAATGTGATTAATAATTGGTTTCGTTTTATGGTTCAGGTCCTTTCATTAAACAATAGCGGTAAATGTATAGTGATCTCCTTTGTTTAGGTCTTAGGTTCCTCTGTATCCTATAGTTCTCAGGCAGTCATGTATAATGTCCCTGAAATCCATGCCTCTCTCTCTATGTCTGTCACACACAGTGTTCATTTGACACCTGGCTGGCTGACAAGGAGCAGTTTGTCCACTCAATTCAATGCAGTGGCCTTAAAGAGCAAAGTGGGATGGTGGAGAATCTGAGGAAGCTTGCGGTGAGTGAGGCTGCCTCCGGTGACTCTTATGTCATCAGTGAGCCCAAAGTGAGTGATGGCGTTTGGGGATAGCTTGAGTCAGCCTAGGGAAACTTTATAGGAATGAAGGGTCTTGATGGGTTAAGATTGCTTGCTGTAAATTTTATGGTGTGGGGTAGATTTAGCAATTTTAGGAGCCTTGAACTGAATTTCAGGAAATGCTGGAATGAGAGCCTGGCCATTACTGAGCTTTTATAACATAGATGAAGCAATCAATGAATGTAATGTATTTTCAGAAATGTGGTAGATGAATGAAATGTAGAGGGACCTTTGCTGTGGTTGTGTTTACCTGTAGTAAATAGGTGTTCACTGGCGTCCCCTGTCTTTTAGATTGTGAAGGGAGAACTGGAGGCGAAGAGGCAGACGATGGACAGACTGTGGTCCCTCAGCCAGGACCTGCTGTCCAGCGTCAAGAACAAAGACCTGGCCCGTAAGCTGGAGGTGCGGCTGGAGAACCTCACCCAGCGCTGGGAGAGCCTGCTTCAGAAGCTGGAGAGAAGCAGCTCACAGGTCAACCCACAGGATTTGTGCACTATGGATTTTTCTATTTCCTAGTGGCTCTTGATGAATAGACTGTTTACTTGTTTATGGAATGCCTTACACAGGAAGACTCCTAGCCTGATGTGTGCAACCTACATGCTGTCACACACACACACACACACACACACAATGCCCTTCATTCCATTGTCTTTGAGACCAAGAGTCTTCATTTGATAAGCTGCTTCCTTTTTAATTGCACAGACTTCAGCAGATGCTCCAACTCATTTTGGTGTCTCCTTCAGATTTCAATGTCAGTTACCACGGCACAGACGGAGCCGGTGAAGACCACGGTCATGTCGTCCGTGACGAAAGTGACCACACGGGGGCAAGTGCTGATGACACATACAAAGGAGGAGGTGGCCCCTCCGCTACCTCAAAAGAAGAGGCAGATTGTGGTGGACTCTGAGCTCCGGAAAAGGTGAGTCTCCGGCTGGGTCAGCTGCACCCTCGGCAGTGAGGAGAATCTATTAGTGCCAGGTGGGGGGAGTGAAGAGTCTGAAGCTGAGCACAGGTGCACGAAAGATCAAGCGCATTATCAGGACTCACATGTGCATGAGGTGTGGGGGTGGGGGGGGGGGGGTGTGGAGTTGTGGAATTGCCCTTTTCTGCTGCAAAAAACAAATTTCAAAATCTGATGTTACCTGAAAAAAATACATAGTGATGTATACATGTTGCTTGGTGAAATTTAGATTTCAGGCTGATGAAATACGATGCTCTTAAATGAACTCACTGCAGGAGTCATTTGAACCAGTCCCGTGTTGTTACTCCGGACAATCCAGGTTCGACGTCGACTTCACGGAGCTGCACAGTTTCATGACGAGGTCCGAGGCCATTCTGCAGAGCCCCGAGTTCTCGTTCTCACGCAAAGAGGGCAGTGTGTCTGAGTTACAGGAGAAAGTGCTGGTAATTCCCCCCCCCCCCCCCCCACACTGCCACACAACCACACACCTGCATCATTCTGCCTCGTGTGCCTCAGACATACATTCATACATTTATACATGCGCCTCATTCTGCTTTTTATTCTTCACAATCAGCCACGCACCATTATACCCAGAGCATCTGCATAATTATGCCACAAATTCCTGACACAGACATCCATACATTTATTATACTTCAGACATTATCATATTCAAAATGACATTCACTGCTATACTTATATAGAAGGATATAAAATGCAAAACATCCATCATAATTAGTTATTTAATCACTCAATTGATCAATCTACTTCCTCTCTCCTCCTCTCTTTCTCTCTTTCTCCTCCTCCTTTATTCTTCCTCCCAGGTGATAGAGCGGGAAAAGCCGGAGAAGATGAGGAAGCTGCTGGAAGCCACTCGTTCAGCACAGGCTGTGGTGGATCAGCTGGCCAGTGGTAAACACACCTCCTCTCTGTACCCATGGCAACCCAAGTGCCTGTCCTCTGATCGTTTCTATGGTTACCCTTGTCTCAGTCTCAGATGTTGTCCCCATAATACTTCTTGTGTCCTTCAGTATCACCAAATCTGTTTTTATGCCATCATGTATATTTTTCTTTATTTCTTTTAGAGAGTCAGTCCATATACTCCGAGTTGTGATCCTTCTTGGTTTACTTGCTGTGACATTTCCTATATCACCTTCTGATCCACCTACTGTATGTTGCTATTGAAAGATGGGTGGTCTAGTTATTCCGAGCTGTTCCCTGTAGAGGGCCTGAAGGCGGATGATATCAAGCAGGCTGCAGACCAGCTGAACAGCCGCTGGGTGGAGTTCTGCGCACTACTGGACGAGAGGCTGGCATGGCTGGCCTACCAGACCAAGGTGTTGGCCTTCTACAACCAGTTCCAGCAACTGGAGCAGGCTGTTGTTACCGCTGAAAACTGGCTGAAGGTGCAGCAGCCACCTGCATCTGAGTTGGAGCCCTTACGGATCCAGGTGGATCGCTGCAAGGTGAGAGGTGCTCCGTCAGGTTTCTGTCCGCATCATTGTCTGTCATGGATTTGTTACTATATGTGCCTGGCCATCACTATACTGGTACATTTTTTTATGCATGTCATTAAGCCTCTGAAAGCCTGGGGTTTTCTCAGTGGTGAATGGAACAAATGTTGGGCATGGGAGAGCTGTAAAAGTATATCTGAATGCCCCAAAGCTGCAAACTGGAGATTTAAAATGAATGTGTGTGATGTTCTCAGTTTAACAAGGTATTTATGCATGTTGATCATGATTTAGAAATTTAGACAGGACAGGGTGACTGGTATATTGTGCAGAAACTGTTCAATACTTGCCCAATGTCCTAATTGCACTATAGGAAAAATTACAGGAAATAAAGCCTGTATTGGTGGGTGTATCAGAGGGAAATGTTCAGCCTAAAAAACAGTTAAGGTAAAGGTATAATAGTTTATGTTTTGTGTGAGTAGATTCGCAAACTCTAATCAAATTGGAAATGAAGCTAATTAAACAATGGCGAAGAAAGGCCCACATGCTGATAAGAAGGCACACGACTCACGCTTTTACTCCCCCTTTCCCTATTAACCATGATCACCAGACAGTGGGGATGGTATTGATAATTCCATCCCTCTGGACCAATTAACCGAACAATAGCTCTTGTCCTTCTCAAAAAAGATAAGACTGCTTTTAGGTGTAGGTCAGACCTGGAAAGTTTGGGCAAAGGCACTTTATTTTGAAAAGTCTCTAGAGTTAGGCAGCTCTTGGAAATGCCTGTTTGTATGTTCTATACACCAATTAGATAATTTCATTAACTAATATCTTTCTCTGTGAGTGAACTTTACATCTCATTACCTCTTTAGGCAATAGGTTGTTTCTCTAAATTGTAATTAGTTTGTCGTTGTTGCCTTTTTTTCTCCTACCGTAATGAACGCTCTCTTGTTACTTTTCTGTGTTCTCTCTCCCTGTAACTTCCCCCTCCCCTCTTCTTGCCTTCTTGTGCCCCCAAGGATGAGGTAGCTCGTTTGTCCGCCCTGCAGCCGCAGGTGAATCAGCTGAAGGAGCAGGTGAAGGACCTACGGGAGAAAGAGGAGGCTCCGGTGTTCTTCGACCCCGACATCAAAGCACTGACCGACCACTACAAACAGGTGCTGGCTGACCTGCAGGCACGTCTGAGCCAGCTTCAGCTCAGTGAGTAGGACCCCAGGGTCTCTATGTCATCTACCGCACTGCTGCTGAAATTCAATGAGCAAAGTGCCAGAAAAACAAAATGGTCGAAAGGTAAATATTGCATTCCATTGTTTGGCTGAAACCTTTAATCTATAGTAATGTACAATTTCACCCCTTTTATACTGGAACGATGCAGATTAAACATCTCCCTCAAAAAGCCTACTGGGACATGAACTAGTAAGCTTTGATTACACGTCCTTGTCCTTAACCACTGTACAACTGCTAGGCAATACAAAGATAATCCATTAGGGAGGAACATCAGGAGCAGCAGTTTGCTCGCAATGCAAAAAAAAAAATCATCACTGTGAAGGCAGAATGAGAATGATTAGACTTCACGAGGTGCTTGCTTGATTTAACTTAGCTCAGAGACTCATAGGACACAAGCCTTTGTTTCTCTCTTCCTCAAAGAGACATTGATAAATGCTACACATCCTACTTCCATGTGAACTTCACATTCAGGGTCATCAGTGTTTGTGTCAAGGCCTAGTGGTTCGTAGATTCATCTACAGAAGCTTTTGTGTTCATTTTTCTATAAAAATGTCAAATTATTAAAGGTTTATAGCCATTTTATGGTGGGCTTTTGATATTTCTCCTTTATGTTAGGGTATGTGTGTTTCTGTGTATGTATGTATTCCTGTGATTCAAATGATTTTGCGTTTTGGCACGTGGATAGGTCTGTGAGTGCGTGCACATATTTTGTAGTATTTTAGAGTCTGTGCAGGCATGTGTGATTTTGACCTTGACAATGTGTTTGTTTTTGAAATGTATTTGCCCCAGTATAAAGTTTGGGGCACGGAGGAGCTGATGGTAATGAAGAGTGATGACTGAGGTCTTTATTTATCCCTCACTGGGGGGAGGAGAAGAGAGAAGGTCAGGGCATGATGGTTGGTGCAGATGTCACGTGAGGGGAGGGTTTACCTCCGTATTTGCCTCATCTTTATGGGCTGTTCCTTGGTTGGGAGGAGTCATTTTGTGGACTGTTCTGTGAGCTTATAAGAGTGATCTGCTTGGCTGCAGTTAAGAATTGGCATACAGCTAATATCTTGTAGGCATCTTGGATTATTACAAGGTTATTTGATTTCTGTGACGTTACTTCTCTTTTCATCCATTTCGTCTTATATTGGCAATCAATTTATCTGTCTAAAGATAAGAAAGTGGTCATTGCCAATGCTTTAAGCGAGGAACAGAAAGTGGGAGCTTCGTGTTTTGTATTTCTGAAGTTTAGGTAAGTAATCACCAAAAAGGAACTTTCTGCCAGATATGGTTTGAAGCCTTTTTTGTAAGGTGTAAAACACAGCATAGCTTTATGTGCAGTTTCACTGTGCTCTTGTTATTGCTATAGTTTATTCTAGTTTCTTTTGCTTGGCTTTTTATTTCATATCATAACATATCATAACTGTTTGTATCAGGATATTTTTTCCTCAGTAATTTATAGAGCCAGGAGGGAAATAGTCTGTCAGTAGATTCAGTGGAAGGGCAGCAGCTTTATTGCCCGATCATGAAGAGTGAAGCTGTGGTCAGTATTTGTCTGGGTGCTGAAGAGTGTGGCACGTGCTCTGTGATGGGCTGTTGTTCCCATCTGTGGTGCACCTGTGCCTCATACCCTGTGCTGCCTGGGATAGTATCTAGTCCCCAGCCACACCCACTCCCCAACCCACTACCCTGGATGAGTGGAAGATGGTTAGATGGATGAAATTCCATTTGTCTCATACCTTTTAGGACTTAATTATTACATGTGTAATACTTCATGACAGTTGACCGAATGCCAACTTATGCTAATGTCTTTTACCATCTCCTCCTCCAGTCCAGGACAGCCTGCCTCCAGTGAGGTACAGGGAGACTGCCACTTCCCTCTTCGCTTGGCTACAGCAATGTGAGGCTCAGCTGCCAGTTCCCTCCACTGCTGTCAATGAGTATCCCATCATGGAGCAGAGACTCAAAGACATGAAGGTTTGTCTATGAGGAGCAATCTCTGTGGATTGGTCTGTCTCCGGCTCTTATAGGAATCTGCCTGAGACTGAGAAGCCCGGAGGAAGGTCTGTCTGTCTGCTGTTTTTGATGGGTACACTGTTGCGATTATGAAAAGCTAATGCAGAGCTCTGCCTTACTCTTTGCGTCTGCGTGATCTCGGTATCCCTCGCCCGTGTATTGCCGTTTGTATCCAATGTCTGTGCCGCTCTGTGCCGAACCCTCTGTCTTAATGCCTCTTGTGTCTGTACCTCTTGGCAGGCTCTCCAGGTGTCACTGCAGGAGCACCAGAGCAGCCTGGACTACCTCACTGTCACCGTGGAGCAGGTGTGTCAAAAGGCGCCATATGAAATTAGTCAGAAGTACCGCATGGAGCTGGATGCCATCATGATGCGTTGGAAGAGAATGTCCACACAACTGGAAGAGCAAATACAGAGGCTGCAGGAGCTGATGGCCAAACTGCAGCAATTCCAGGTATCAATGGACAATGTTCATATTTCCGTGTTTGTATTATTGGTGAGACATATTTAAGATAAGTGCCATAAAATAATGGCACAGTAAGTACAACTAAGTTTAAAACACTATTAACTTTGCCTAGCAATTTAATGGCTGATATTACGTATCTTCACTTAGCTGATGCTCTTGTTCAGATTAAATAACGCATGATTTCAGTTATTTAACCTCTGCCAACTCTTATCCATACCTTTGGCAGGCACAACATATTCTGAAAGATAACCCAACCTACAATTCAAAATGATCTTAGTGAACCAAGAAGTATAACGAAGTCCATAATAATTGTTGTAGATGTAAAGAAATGTGTGCAAAGAGCATGCGCAGAAGACAGGTAGATGCACTTGTGACCAGGATCACTGGTGAGGGAGCTTACTGCTCTGTCTGAGACAGGAACTTGGTCCCAGCATGATAAAATCAGAGTGGAGTATTGGACTGCTAGGTCCCTTAGGGGATGTATGGACAATAGGAAATGCACGGTGTCCTGCATAATGTTTAGGAAAGTGCGTAGATACAAAGGAGTTCTGAGGTAGTTTCTGTTTTTATTTCAAATGGGTACAGGTTGTGACTAGGGACCAATGGAATTAGCAATGTTGAGTAGGAAAGGGGAATTTAAATAGCACATTAGATTAACACAATGAGTGGGACGACTGATCTCATGGCCTGGAGTAACAACAATTAAAAGAAAGTTGTAGTAGAACCTGGACTACTCTATAGTGTGGGTGAGATGTAGTGGTGAGGATAAGTCTGATATTACTCGGGATGAAATGTTAAGCGCAGCACAGAGATTTATTTCAGTGCCTGCATAATGGGTTCAAGTTATACGGCGGGAAGGAATCTGCAGGTAATATGAATGTTTCCAATACTTTGTGCTCCTGGAGTAGCCTAATTTTTAATTAATTTAATGTATGCATTTAATGTAGTTCTACTTTACGTGCGAACAAACTACTGTCTTAATTAATGGAAGTGTTTGAAATTCCTTAATGATGGTACTAAGTCATTTTTTTAAAGTTTTTCTTTTTAATTTAAAAATGTCCTTAAAAGAAACTGCACTCTCATGTGTTTATTGTATGAAAATACTTGCCCTATCTTTGGTTTGATTTATAACAAAGTTGACAGATTTTTTTTATATTCTTCTATCCTCTCGATTGTCTTTTCTTATCGCTGCAGTGCAGAGCATAATCCTATCTCTGCAGTGCAGCACAGGTAAAGGTCAGGTAGAGTGTAGATAAACAGGGTGGGATGATGACATCCGTGTGCTGGCCTGAGTCTGAGTCACACAGATGTTTGGAGGGGATGGACTTGGTTGCTCATATTGACCCATCTGCCACCATTCACTCTTCAGAATGACACAAAAACCCTGAGGAAGTGGATGGTGGAGGTGGATGTGTTTCTGAATGAGGAGTGGCCGGCACTGGGTGACTCAGAAGCCCTGGAGAAACAGCTGGAGCAGTGCACGGTAGGAGGGCCAGGGAGAGTGTGTAGACAGAAATTAATGCGTCATGTCCCTATTGATCGCCTGTCTTCTTGCATGTTTGTGCAGCTTACCTCTGGCCTGTACCGTCTGTTGATATATAAGCATTCATTGCCCCAGTGTAAATGTGGATGCCATAACCTACTTGCCTCAGGCCCTGGTGAATGACATCAACACCATCCAGCCCAGCGTGAATGGGATTAATGAAGTGGGCCATGCGCTTAAGAAGGAGGCAGAGCCTGTGTTTGCTAGCAAGCTACAGGAGGAGATTACTCAGCTGAATGCTCAATGGGAAAACATTTGTAAACAGGTTGCTCATTTTATTGTTTCGTTTTGGTTTCCGCCTTACATTTATTTCCGACTCTGGTGTGTCTGCCTGCTGCTGTGGATGAATATGCGGTGTCTTCCAGGCTTATGCAAAGAAGTCAGCCCTGAAGGGTGGGCTGGACAAAACAGTGAGCTTGCGTAAGCACCTATCAGAGATGCAGGAGTGGATCATACAGGCCGAAGAGGAGTTTCTAGAGCGGGACTTTCAGTACAAAACTCCAGAGGAGCTGCGCAAAGGTGTGGAGGAGATAAAGGTCTGTGGAACTTCAGCTTTAACCCCCAGCTCATGACCTATAGGGGTGATTCAAACATTACTGTGCTAAGCAAGCATGACTTATTTTGATCTCTTGATATGATTTTGCTAAATGAGAATTTTTCAAGGAAAAAAAACTTGACTGTATCAGGCAGAAAACAGGGAAATGTCACTGGTGGTATTTGATCACAGTCTGTTATTTCAGTGGCAAAGCCCTGCAGCGCTTGAATTTTAGGCTTGACATAGTAGCCCTATCAATTGTGATATGGATGGCAAATGTCAGATTTTGTAATTGTTTACATGTGGTGTCTGTTTCACCTCAGACTTGGTGACTCCTTCTCTGCTTTCTGTCAATGTCTCAGAGGGCCCAGGAAGAGGTCCATCAGAAAGAGGTGAAGGTGAAAATGTTGACAGACTCCGTGAACAGCTTTATCGCCAAGGCACCTCCTGTGACCCATGAGTCTTTGAAGACCGAACTCAACATCCTAACGACCAACTACCAGCGGCTTTGCAGTCGGCTTGATGGGAAGTGCAAGACTTTAGAGGTAGCCGTGACATTTGACCTCTTTCTCCTCATCTTTGTGTGTTTTTTCCTCACAGTAGTTATCGGTCCTTGTCACAGCTGTCACCCACATTGCTTATTTGTGAGAGATTGGCAGTGACCATTAGTGAGTGGAACTTGTAGGCTGCCTCATAAAAATGATTGGTTGTTTTTTTTTTTCCTTCACCACTTGCAGGAGGTCTGGTCATGCTGGTGTGAGCTGTTGTCCTATCTGGGCCTGGAGAATGGCTGGCTGGACCAGCTTGAGAAGAAGCTGAATGAGACAGAGAGCATCCATGGAGGAGCAGAGGAGATCTCTGAAGCTCTAGATGTCAGCCTCCACTAACACTGCAACCTAGTTTATTACTCCAGCTGGTGTTGCTCTATCCCAGTATTAAAACTATTATTCCCCAAACACCAACTACCCACATATTAAGGACAACTGTACTAAAAATATAGCCTGCTATTCTTTGGTGTACCGTTGCTTCTACTCCATTTAGATAGACATTCATACATACTCTGTAGAGCATTCAAAGCACTGGATTTAGTTTGCCGTCATCCAACGCTATACTGATGCTACGACACTGACCTTCTGTTCCCCTTTGCTTAAGCTATTCTAAAATCCCTAGTGATTCTGCTATGGTCCCATGCAGACTATAGTGCATTTCTCTACAAACCCATGCGCCCTAATACAAAACAATAAATGTTCCCATATGGATTTTTTGTGCCCACTACCAGGCGTTGCTTTCCTGACAAATTTTCTCAGTTGTGCCCCTTAACTCTAACTCTCCTAACCCTCTTTTTTTATCCCACTCAGTCTTTAGAGAGCTTGCTTCGCCACCCAGAGGACAATCGGAACCAGATCCGCGAGCTGGCCCAGACCCTGATGGATGGGGGTGTCTTGGACGAGCTAATCAACCAAAAACTAGAAGCATTTAACACACGGTGGGACGAGCTGATGGAAAGGGTAAGGGGATGAGTGGCAATATGGTTTAAGGCAGACTAGGCTGTAAGACTGGAGATGCAATGCATCTCTGCTGCAGTACATAGAAATATGATAAACCATCCTAATGTTATCCATGTCTATGCATGAACATATATCTAAATAAACAAGAAGGTAGCAGAGATGTATTCCTTAGGATATTCTGATAAAATATCACGTAAGGTGTGAAAAAGGAAAACATTGAAGGTACTGGGTACTCATATCCATCCCACCACAGTCTTGGGGGTGGTAATTTAATTTTCTCACCCCTGTTGACATCTGGATTCTAGATTTTATACGACAGGTCCTGTCATATATTAGTAAGTCCACTCGGGCGTATTATGATTAGGTTCCTGGAATGCCGGAACATCCCCTTAAGTAAAGTTTCTGTGGTGAACCATCTGATGCTATATATTGAAAGACAATGGAGGCACATAAATAGCTTGGGGATTACTAAAGAACCAAGTACTAATGCTGGCATAACTGTAATGATGTAGCTAAGCTCAGAGTTTGCAGCATTTAATGCCGTAGTGCTGGTGTCACTCCATCACATAGGATCTGAAAGGGACAGCAGTGTTGGAGTTGTAGCTTCACAATCTTCTCCCTTGCTTTCTTTTGTGGGATATCTTGTGCGATTTTGTTGTTGCAGGCGGCGCAGAGGCAGAAGTACCTGGAGATGAGTATTCAGTCTGCTCAGGAGCATGACAAGGCCTTGCGTCTCATCCAGGAGTCACTGCACACCACAGATCGCCACCTGTCTGCCTACATCGCCGACCACCTAGACGCTGGACAGTTACCCCAGGAGGCTCAGGTGGACATGAAATGACCAGGGAATGAGGGCATGAACAAGGGAGGAAACTGTACTGGGTAATATGGTAGGATGAGCTTGTATGTACCGTAGATGGCTCATCGTGTCTTATTTAGTTGCGGAGGAGGGGCCAGGGGAATGTACAAAGGGCAGCTGAATTTTGCTACTGGTTTGGCTTTGGAAGCTGCCGAGGGGGTCAGTGTGGATCCGGTCCTGACAACTCAACAGGCATCTGTATCTCTTAGCCAGACGGAGCTTGCCTCTGTTGGCGGAGAAGCGCGCGGCTCTGTAATTGAAATTGTGTTGTGAGGGCGGTTCTTTGGCAAAAAGAGCCATTACTCATTGTCAGCTCTCCGTGCTGAAATGAGCTTATTTGCCAAAGCCAGCTTTGGCCTTCAAGTGCAGGGCGCAATTAAGGACTGAGTGAGATTTGTGTTTTGTGGCCCCCCCCCCAGGGGTCAGTTCATCACTCTCACTGCACAAACAAGGCATGAATTCATTAGGAAACATGACACAAAACATTTCATCCACCTAGTGTTCCCCCCCACCATGCATTTGTCAGCAATTAGATTATGGCATCTTATGGTTAAAAGAAACAAATCAGAACAGAATGTGCTGATTAGCGGAGATGATCGCTGCGTGATGTAATGACTTCTGAAGTGAGCCACTAAGGAATGATATAAGGTGAACAATGATACTGCATGCCAGATCATTTTCGCTTCTCCCATATGAGCAGTTTGCCACCTTGTGGGAGAGGGGTAGAGGTGCATGGAAATGTCACCCTGAACAATGACACTTATTCCACACCACAAGGGTACCCAGTCTCACCTGTATATCCACAGGTTCTATATTGCACAGGTTGTTTAAGAACAATGCTGAAATAAGTGAACTGAAACATGCAAATATTTGATTAAGAACACACGCATGCCCCTGTACAATCACTAACCACTGGACTTGAGATTATTTACACATGCTCTTTCAGTGACCCACACTCCGGCTGTCTCATGAAATAAATCACTCATACTTTCTTCCAGGCACATAAAACACACAGCTGGTTGCCACGGTGAGGAGGAAATTTGAATTTTGTGTTTTGCAGAAAATCCAGGCAGAGCTGAACAGCCATGAACTGAGTTTGGATGAGATGAAGAAAAAGAATGCAAACAAGGATCCGTCTGATAGAGTGTACTCTCAGATAGATATTACCCAGGTGAGAATTGAACAGCACCCACACATTTATAGCACAGCGATGCATCAAACAAATATGAAGCTCATAGGTAAAAATCCCATAGTTAAGATACACCAACACAGGAAAGTCACCCTTGAAACATATACAACTATACATTTCCTATCCTTTCCCTTGAAATGTGGCTTCTTTCATATACTGTATATTCTGGTATCAGCTGATTTCTAACCGAAGAGAATTACAATTTGGTCATGGCTTTGGTGGGAAATGCATTTTCCAACAGTCATGCCTTCCCCGTGCTATAGAGAAAGCTGCAGGAGGTCATCAAGAAGTTTCGGCTTTTCCAGAAGCCAGCCAACTTTGACGAACGTCTGCAAGTGTGTGAGCGGGTCCTGGATGAGGTGAAGAGCCAGCTCGCTGTGCTGGGGGTGCGCAGTGTCGACCAGGAGGTGGTGCAGTCCCAGCTGGACCAGTGCATGGTGGGTACTTGTGCGCACTAGTTACAGCCATGGGTAGAATGACAGAAACCAGCTGGTATCTCTGTCATGTTAAGATGTGTCATGCCTGCCTGGGCAAATGATGGAAATGCAGCCAAAATGTCTCTGAGGGTATAGAGTAAGTAATGGGGCAACCTTGTCATTTTCAAGTTTTTAATTATTCTCCGGTTTTTATTTCTTGGTGTCAATACACATTTGCAAGTTTTAATATTTATTCATAATGACGCAGGTGCCCTGGTTACTTTTCCATCAGTATCGGATTACATGTGTGAACAGACTTTATCTAGCTAGACTCACAGTCATTCATATTTTTGTTTTTGTGTGTGTGTCAATTTGAAGTCAGTTTAAAACTGGGACAGTATGTTACATTTACGTCGCTTTGTGTAATCTGTACACGACAGTGACATGAGGACATTAAATAAGCGTAAGCATTTGAACATGTTAGCTTAGAGGCAGGACGCTAAATAGCTACATGGCTACAGCTTGCACCTTTGTTTAAATTTTAACAGAATTTAGAGCTATGTCCAATGTGCGATTATCTTCTTTACAAAGAACTTCTACAGATAAAATAGTGGTCCTGCTGCGAAACCCAGCACACTCTTCTACTATTGATAACAGCAGTCACTGAGCCCAGGTGTAGGTCATGCTTTTGAGAGGTGTGAATGTAATGCGTAGATTGTGACTAATTAAGCTGCTGACCCTGGGCTGTGAGTTGTGTGTTGTCGGTCATGTTCATTGCCTTTCCCAACAGAGGTTTTATAAGAGCCTGAGTGAAGTGAAAGCAGAGGTGGAGACAGTGATCAAGACGGGCCGACAGATCGTTCAAAGGCAGCAGACGGAGAACCCCAAGGAGCTGGACGAGCGGCTCACAGCCCTTAAGCTGCTGTATAATGAGCTAGGGGCCCAGGTCAGCCAATCAGGGCCACCTACTGCCCTAATTACTTCTCTGATTGGATGGTCAGTGCTACAATTAGAGCTCCCTCTTGTTTACACAAATGCGTATTACATTTCATGGGGACATAATTAAAAAGAAATTAGGAATGATTAGCGTGTTTTTCTCTGACCCATTTCACAGTGTGGCTTATTCGATGGGATCTGAGTTGATTTCTTCAAAGAATATTTTCCTGAATATTTTTAACCCGTTTTAATTTTGCTGTAATGATTTCTTACACTTTCAAGTCAAGTGGGCTTTACTGTCATATCCATATACAGGTCTACAGTGGCACATGGTAACACCCACACCCCCCCATCCCCGGACATGGTGTAGCATTACTGTACAATTTTTTTTGCCATCCTTCCTTTTCTGCTAATATTACTTACACAATGCCACAGATAGTATTATACATACTTGGTCTTCAGGAGGATGTTAAAGCAGTTAATTGCTACAGTTACCATACATTAAGCTAGACATACCATAATATTTATCTCTCCACCGGGTGGCAATATTGACTAACCAGTTCCTAATCAAAACACTGACCTGGGTGAAACACAGCAGTTTGTGACAGACAGGTGCTGTAATGAGGCTTCTTATGGGGGGGGGGCATCTTTTTGAAGGTGACAGAAAGCAAGCAGGAGCTGGAGAAGAGCCTGAAGCTGTCGCGAAAATTGCGAAAGGAGGTGAACGGCCTGACGGAGTGGCTGGCTGTCACGGACGCCGAGCTGACACGCAGATCTGATGTGGATGGGATGCCTGACAGTCTAGATGCTGAGGTGGCTTGGGCTAAGGTATAGGTCCGTGGCAGTCTGATGCCTCTCTCGCACACTGATTTTTCCTGCCGCACAACCCATTCATCTTTGACGATTGCCAGTCCGTCTCTCACACATCTGTCTAGCCCTGCCTAGAAAATGTACACCCATCTCACATCAGTGTCCACATTCCTACCGACCTGTCAGTCACATAGCTGTTTCCTTGGCTCTGCCTAACAAACAAAACAGTTACATATTTGCTGTTCAGGCACTTTACATCGGTGCTAAAAAGTTAGTGAACCTTTTAGAATTTGCTGAAAGTATGCAGAAATTTGACCTAAAATGCGAGCACATCTCCTTCTATGTCATAAAAACACATAAGGAGAATCTGATAAGAAACACAAAAATGTTTTACTTTTTCTTCTATTTTTCGATATGAATGATCCTGAATGAAATTGCTTCAGAAAAAAGAGATTCTTTTCTGTCGGAAAAAAGCATATATATATATATATATATATATATGTCAGTTCAGGGCATAATTGGATCAGGGAGTGTCCATCAATGAGACAACAAACTGAATATAGCTGCCGTATTTAAAAAAAACAAACAAACAAACAAATTTGAGTCTTTACTATGATTATTATTATGATTCTGAGCAGAGATGTTTGTAAACACAAGCAAGTTCTCACATTTTAAAGAACTGACAAACTTACCAGCACGCCTACATCATGTATTTGGTGTCCTTGATTGGCTGGGAGTTGGGAGGTAGCGAAAATGTGGACTACTGGGGCTCCCTAAAGACTGGGTTAAGAAGCACTATCTAACACCTATGTAGTACTACTGCGAAGCGATTAATGATTCCTAACCCTCCCAAACGATGCACAAAAAAGGTTATAGCGATGATATCCACGCACACATTCACAGATCTGTCTCACGGTCCATGTCCCGCTCTTCCGTCGGCAGGCCAAACAGAAGGAGACAGTGCAGCACGAGCAGCAGCTGAAGGGTGTGGCGGAGCTGGCCGATGCCCTCAAAGCAGTGCTTCATGGCCAGGAGAGTCTGGTGGAGGACAAGGTCAGCCTGCTCAAGTGCAACTGGATCGCCGTGACATCACGCAGTGAGGAGTGGCTCCGCCTTCTGCTGGTCAGTCTCGGTCTTTTTGTCTGGTCATTGTCAGGGAGACATTGCTGTTGTATGCGATCGTATAACAAAAATAAGCTGACTGCATAGTCACTTATATTTTGGGTGACAGAGATGCCTTTGGGTTTGTTTATTATGATTGCTGTTTAAAGGTACATTGATATTCGTGTGGAAAATGAGCCTCTGTTTACACTGGGCTGTACAAGACCGGGTGCATTCCGGTTGCTGCTGAAGCACAGATTTGGAATATGTTACAGTCCTGCTCAGTGTGTCATTGATTGGAGATGTGAAGCATTTATTAAGGCAGAGGAGCACGACTCCTTGCATGTACCCCATGTCGCACAGTAATCACAAATGCGGAAGCATAACCAGAAGCTTGCTGGTTTCAGGAAGGCTCTTGCTGTCGTGGACCAAACAAGACATTTAATATGAATCTCTGCAGCAAAACATATCAATGTAACACTGGCTGCAAACTGTAAGCTGCCTTGGATTAGCTTATGCTAGGTGACAGTGGTCTGTCTGGGTGTCAGTCATTAGGTACTGTATGAATGCAGTTAATTCAGAATCCAGGAGATGGAGTCCGTTCTTCATTACTCTGCTTCCATGCAGCTACTGCTGAACAAGCCACAGCCGTTTGCTGCCTCAGTTTTTTTTACATTTCCATCGTCACTGAGGCCACACCTTTTGATTTCGGAGTCTGCATTCTGTTCTGTGATATCTGATTTATTGAGGTTAGAGACATTTTTATCTGTGGAGTATGAGGGGGATGCCCTAGAACTGTTGGACAGTCACTGGGAGCTACTGTTGCAGATGGGGGACTAGGTCACATGGGCTGACACGCTAAAAACGTTTGTCCTTTCCTACATTCAGGACTACCAGACACAGGTGGAGACTCTGGATCAGAACATCTCCCAGATCAACGCTTGGATGCACAGAACCGAGACTCTTCTGGATGAGTCAGAGCCTCTGGGCACTAAGGACCATGTGATAAAGGTAGTTGTGTTTTCTGAGGAGTCTGTATGTGTGTGTGTGTGTGCGTGTGTGTGTGTGTGTGTGTCTATGTCTGTTTGTGTGTGTGTGCTCAGTGTATCTTTGTAGTGTCATTATTCTCTGTTGGAATTTTAACATCGCAGTAATTGTTTTTAGATCTCTCAACGCAATGCGTATTGATTAAAGTAATTATTCAAAGCATATTTTTCTCCTACTGTGGCCTAATGGATTGTGATGGCTTAGTTTCCAGTCAGAAATGTAAATAGGTGTGATGATTTAATGTTAATGTGATAGTTTTGCTAATTAATTCCAGTGCCTGACACCTCTGGTGCTTCCATCTTTGTCAGCTGACACTTACTGTCACTGGAGAGGTGCTCACCCTGTAATTCTCTACACTGATCATAGTACCCATTAGCAGATTAGCCTTGGCAAAAAAAAAAAAAACTCTTTCTGTGCCTCTTAGTACACACTGTTATTATTATCTTTTTTAATATACACCGACTGCACAGGAAATGGATTGGAAGCGGTAATTGGAAGCAGTTGACTGTATTTGTCTGTTCCCTGTTTTTTAGGTACACATATTAATTCCACTGTGTTGTTATAGAAATGATTCACCTGCCATTTAGCGGTGAGCCATAGCTGCCTTCAGTGATGACAGTAACTTGACAGAAACGTGTAACGTTTTGTTATTGTTATTGCCACAGTACGTATGCATAGACCTTTAGGTAGAATCGAATGTCTGTTTTTATTGTACAAGACGAAGTCCTGTGAACTATTTTGTCCTTAGTGTATGACAGGTTTCTCTAAGCTTCATGGACTGGCTGAATCACTAAACTCTAACTGAAAATGGATGGAGGACTCGGATATGTGTAAATAGCCTCGTTGGGTAAAAAAACAAACTGAGGTGTGCAGGCCTTTATTTATACCAAAGGTTGTCACCGCATAGCTCCTTGGATTTCAGGAGTAAACATAATTATTGGATACCAGTTCCAGGAGCATCCAGGATATTGATACTGGGATGAGCTATTTCCTCTGAGAATCATCCAGACGTGGGTACAGGTTCTTACATTGGGTTATCCCTCTGGATTGTCCGTAAAGTATTTACCTGCTTGCTGATTACCCGACAGGGACTGCGGGTGGAACTGGAAGATATGCGTGCAAAGTTGGAAGCAGTCCAGACCCAGGCCCAGGAGATGATGAAGAACCAGGGGGTGCACTGCCGTGCCCTGGTGGAGCCCAAACTAGACCAGCTCAATCAGCGTTTTGAGGCCATCGCCCGGCGGATTCGCACCAGCCAGGTACTGTGGTCACAGCAGTGATGTCATCAGACACTGCAGATCTCACTCATATGCTGTCAAAGACTCTTTGATTGGACTGTTCTATGTTGAATCCAACTGCTTGGTCTCTTTAGCATTCTACAGTGATGCTGGTCACAGATTTTTTTTACAGTGTACAAGTCTCCAGTCTTCCAATCATCTGCGCAGACAAAATAACAGACCTGTAAGAAAGACTGGTTTCTTCAGGCATAAAAAACGTGAAAGCTTCTCAAAATCCCACTGTGATGGCTTCCTTTTAAACACACTCTGGTGAAATGAAACATCTAATTATATTCTAACCACGCTTTGGAGAAGCTGCACTTTAAGGACACCCTGGGTAACACTGTACTTGTTCAGGCAGAACCACTCTCCAGTTATGCTCTGATAAAACAGAATTTTAACCACTGCCTCACTATCTACATTTTGGGGCATGATATATATTCTAACCAAAAAACGGGTTTGGATGAAATGCTGATGGAACCACAGTGAAACAACGCTGTAATCATTCTCTCTGTAAGGTTGAGAGGCACTCTAGGATAACCACACTCCAGAGAAGCCGAACATTGACCACGTTCTTGTACAGCTTCATTCTGGTCACACTTTTTAAAAACCTGCACTCCAATTACTCTAGTGTAAAACCTCAATCCAAAACAGTTTTGATACCCTCCCTATTGAAATTACTTTCAAAGCACACTCCAGTAAAATTACTATGAATTACTATGAATTCTTAGAATGGAAGTACTTTATTCATCCTTGTGGGGAATGTGCCATATAACTATATACTGGCACCACTCTGGCGAAACTATTATCATCCCTTTTCATATTTAAATCTTTCTATTTATTGTGAAAACTTACTGACTTTAGGTGTCTTTGTTTGTGAATGTGGTTTATGTGCTAGAATTATTCATTCAAGACTTTGTGAGAGTAAATCGAATTTTGGAACTTGCATACATACATAATGTGGTCACTGTTCATTGTTATTTGTGATGGTGTATGTGTGTGCATGCAGGCCACAGCCTCAGAGCGGGAGGTGGAACAGTACCACAGTGAAGCTATGATTTGGTTACGGCTGCTGGACGAGGAGGTGCGACAGGGAGATAACCTCAAGGAGGAGGACTTTGAACAGGACAGGGTATGAGTTCACTCTTACCGGGGTACTTGGGGGTACCCTGGGGTACTTTTCTGTTTTACACTGTATGTATCCAGTGTGTCTTGCTGGTTTTCAGGGGCTTGGTATAAAACCAGTAAGAGAGTAAAATAATAGATAAATCATAAGATGTATATTTACAGTTAGGTCCATATATATTTGGAGACTGACACAAGTTTTACTATTTTACCTGTTTACTGAAATATATTCCAATTGAAGTTATACAAAGGGCATGGACATAAAGTGCCGACTCTCAGATTTCATTTCAGGGTTTCCACATTCAAACTGGATGAAGGGTTTAGGAGTTTCAGCTGGTTAACATGCGCCACCCTCTATTTAAAGGGGCCAAAAGTAATTGGACAATTCACTTAAAAGCTATTTTATGGACAGGTGTGTGCAATTCCTTCGTTCTTTGTTTATCAATTAGGCAGATAAAAAGCCTGGAGTTGATTTGAGGTGTCCTGTTTGCATTTGGAAGATTGAGGTGTGAACATACAACATGCAATCAAAGGAAGTATGCAGGTGAAACAGGCCATACTTAGGCTGCGAAAACAGAAAAAAAACTATTCAAGAAATTGGCACAACATTAGGAGTGGCAAAATCCACAGTTCGGTACATCCTGAGAAATAAAGAAAGCATTGGTGAACTCAGCAACGCAAAAAGGCCTGGACGTCCATGGACGACAACAGTGGTGGATGATCGCAGAATCATTTCCATGGTGAAGAGAAACCCCTTTGTAACAGCTAATCAAGTGAACAACACTCTCCAGGAGGTTGGCGTATCAATACCCAAGTCTACCATAGAGAAGACTGCATGAAAGCAAATACAGAGGGTTCACTGCAAGATGCAAGCCGCTCATAAGCCTTAAGAATAGAAAGGCTAGATTAGACTTTGCAAAAAAAAAAAAAAAAACATTTTAAATACCCAGCAGAGTTCTGGAACAGGATTCTTTGGACAGATGAAACCAAGATCAACCTGTATCAGAATGATGTAAAGAAAAAAGTATTGGGGAGGGCTGGAACAGCTTATGATCCAAAGAACACAGCAACATCTGTAAACAGGGTGGAGGCAGTGTGATGGCTTGGGCGTGCATGGCTGCCAGTGGCACTGGGTCTTTAGTGTTTCCTGATGATGTGACACAGGATGGAAGCAGCCGAATGAATAAAGCTGAAAGTTTGCACTTCAGCTGCATCTGAATTGTTTCTTTTAAAATTTATAGTGGTAAAGTACAGAACTTAGAAATTGAAAAACTTCGTCTCTGTCCAAATATTTATGGACCTAATTGTACATGTATGCGTGTCTGCAATCTATGGTGGTAGGTGTTTTCTGAGCCACACATCCTGGTGGAGCAGGGAATTTTTTTGTGTTTTGCTGTATCGAATTTGTTGGTGTCACGACCCATTCTGTCTGTAATGCAGGACTGTGAGGAGGGAGCAGTGAAGGAGCTACTAGAGAAGGGCGAGAAGCTGCAGAAGAGAGTTCCGGATGAGAACAAGAGAAAAGAGATCCGCATCAGGCATGACCAGCTGAACACCAAGTACAACACCGTGAAGGTACGGAACCCAGAATTTAACACTGCCAAGGTACTGAAAAGGGAGTAAAACTCTGTCAAGGTACCGAACCAGATTATAACACAGTCAAGATACTGAACACAGAGTATATCACTGTCAAGGTACTGAACATGGAGTAAAATTCTGCCAAGGTATTGAACACAGAATATAACATTGTCAAAGTACTGAACAGGGAGTATAACACTGTCAAGATACTATACACAGAGTAAAAACTGAAAAGGTACTGCTCAAACACTGAACACGATGCACAACACTGAATGTACACAGTACACAGTATATAACACTGGGAAGGTACTAAACACGTACTATAACACTTTGAAGATACTGAACATGGAGTATGACACTGTTAAGGTACTAAACACACACTGAACACCAAGCACAACACTGCAAATCTACTGAACACTAAACAATACTGTACACCAGAGGTACTGTACACCAAATACAATACTGTCAAGGTACTATGTTTAGTAAAACACTATAAAGGTACTGAACACACTGAATATCAAGTAAATACTGTGAAGGTGACACAATCAAGGCACTGCAGCAGCAGAAATATCTAGTCTAGAAACTCTGTATGAAGATGTTTTTCTTTAGCTATGGGGGCGCCCTCACTAACAGTTTTTGTTCTATTAATGTTTACAGAATGTTATGATTAAAGTATGGAAAGATTCAAAGTGTCCAGTTTTCCTGATGTTCTCAGAACGTCATCCCTCAGCTACAACTACTACTGCAACTAAGAATAAGAATAAAAAAAATATATATGAGGGACACGATACAGCAGCCGGCAACACTGTTGCTTTACAGCTCAAAGGTCATGCATTCAAGGCTGGATGGTGTGTTTGCAGAATACACATATAGCACATTTAAAATAAAAACATATTCTATTATGAAACAATATTTTTCAACATTAATTGCATTTAAAGGACGTTCAGGTAATGATTTTACCTTGCTGAAATTGACAGAACCTTTGTTAAAATGTAAAACGTGGAAACAACAGCCCATTAATGTTACGGTCAAAACATTCTCTGCTAACTCTGGCTGGAGTTGAATGTTCCCCGTTGGCTGTTTGCCAACTCATTGCATCTGCAGGACCTGAGGTCCCAGAGGAAGAAGAAGGCCCTGGCTATCGCCCCTCAATGGTACCAGTACCGCAGGAAGTCCGACGACCTCTTACAGTGGCTGGACGACATAGAGAGGAGCATGGCGGAACTGGCAGACCCGCCGGAGGAGCAGAAGGTGAAGGTATGGTGAGCAGAAGCTGAGGAGCGGCCTACTGTGCTGCCTGTCAGACATCCTCTCCAGCACACGCCGCCGGTCATTTAGCTGTATTCTATTTACGCATCCATCTTCCGGTCTGCTTATGCAGGGCTGTGTGAATACACACATACACACAAGCAGAAATACATGCAATTTTAATATATATATTTACCCTTAAATAACAACAAAGAAACCCGCATGCAAGATTCTTAACTTATAACTACACTTGCAGTTACAGCCACCATAACCAGGATGCAGCGACACACACACACACACACACACACGTGTCTTTCTTACAGATGATCATTCCGACATTTTGCTAAATGGATGGGCTAAGGCACGCGCATATACACGTGGACGTGTCTGCACACACACAGCTGCTCCCGCGCGACACACAGCTGCTCCCGCGCGACACACAGCTGCTCCCGCGCGACACACAGCTGCTCCCGCGCGACACACAGCTGCTC
>JAODUD010000001.1:47337566-47356554 GCA_026784285.1 Stomatorhinus walkeri | reverse complement strand
TTCCCATCATCCTCTATGGCACACACCGTACCCACATTCTCATCATGCTCTGTGGCACACGCCATACCCAGATTCCCATCATCCTCTGTGGCACACACCGTACCCACATTCCCATCATCCTCTGTGGCACACACCGTACCCACATTCCCATCATCCTCTGTGGCACACGCCATACCCACATTCCCATCATCCTTCACACCACCCTCTACCCCGTCACCAGAGTTCATAATCACAGCCCTCCCTTGTAAATCACACATCTAACACACCAAACAGCTGGCGCCTTACATCCTTCACTGCGCAGCAGACTGCTTAAATTCAGCCTAATCTCTATAGCCAGCTCCTCAAATACCAACACCCACATCCATTTTTAACACAAAGCTCTTGTCTGATGTGAAAAAAAATGTTTTTCTGTGAGGGTCTTTATTAATTTTTTTATCCTTGATGACAAATGAGTGGGAAACAGGAAATTCTTCCTTCTAACCATTGTTAAGTGGCTTCTGAGCTTCAAGACTATTCTGAAAAGACAGGGTTTGGATAACAGTGTCAGACGTTACTACCAAGCAGCTTGGCTGTTTATTTCTCCCAGAAAGACAGAGGCGTATCCAGGGAATGTATAACATTCACACGTCCCTCACTTTGGCTTCACTACAATGTCTTAATGGAGAACGGGAGGGCAAATACAAAAGACTGTGCAGTAGAGGGGAATGTTTCACGTTTGTACATATGAACCGGTGAGATGAGTGGCCGTCTCTTAGCAGGTCTCACCTGGATGCCGGCACAGGCCAGTGGAAGTGCCTTCACCTGTCCCTGCAGGAGCTGCTCACCTGGCTACAGCAAAAGAATGAAGAGCTGGACCACATGGCGCCCACTGGAGGCGACATCCCTATGGTGCAGCAGCAGCTTGTAGCACACAGAGTGAGAGAAGGGGATGATGGGAAGTGTAGTTAATGGGTAGCTCTTAATTGTAGCAAATGAGGTTTAACCAGCAGGACTGTAATATATAGCTGAAATGCCTCTGGATTCTCTGAGTGTGTTAATGGCTTTGTACTGCACTTGTTTTTACAGACTTGTAATTCTTTTAGTATCTCTTCCACGAGATAATTAAATGGAGTATGATGTTTGCACTTACTGCTAACCAGAAAATGGAACATCAGTTGAAAGTTTTATGTCAGACAAGAGTCCTTTGAGTTTCCACAGGACTGACATTACAATGAGAAGCAAGATCCTTTGCTGGTGTTTCATCAGCCAGAACATCTCTTCTACGTTTACATTTATTCATCTAGCAAACGCTTTTAACCAAAGCAATGTACAATCAAGAAAGTACGATTAACCAGTCCCTGGAGCAACTTGGGTTAAGGGCCCAAAGGTGAAATCACCTTGTCATCCAAGGGATCTGAACCAGAAACCTTCTGATTTGGCTCTTAAGCTGCAGAGCCACACACTAGCATGGATAGTGCCTGGAACGTTTATCCTTTCCGAAACCCTCGAGTCACATGACCCACTGCCTTGTACTTGTGCTACAGGCCTTCAGGATTGAGGTAAAAGCCAAGGAGCCAGCAGTGAGTGGTGCGTTGAATGCAGTTGGGGCCTTTCTGGCGGATCAGCACACTGAGAGCATGGGAAAGACCCCACCAGAGTCCAGAGGTACCATAACCACTGAAACACATACACACAGTATAAACTGAGCACAACCAAAACACACATTCTGTACACATACAGACACACACAACTTCCAGGACTACAGTTCGTGTGGCAAAATTCATGTCCTCTGATTCAGTTCAATCAAGAAACAAGAGACTTCCAGTGAAGAGCTGATTATATTAAATGTTTTTGATGAGTACTATCAAACAATAAAGCCTTTCAATCAATGGCCGAACAGTCCTCCCGCCGGCGTCTGACAGAGGCTGTTGCAGGACTCCTTTCACCAGAAATTAAAGAAGAAACCCTGTGGATTTTAATCCAGGGACATCAGGCATAGCACACAAATGTGAGAACGGATTTGGAGAGAGGGTCGTTGGGCAGAATTAGAGAACCCAAATGGACCGTTTGCCAGTTTGGAAGCTGGATGAGGGGAGTGAGGCGCAGGATTAGTCAGCGGTGACGGGTTTGTAGTCTGGAGGAGGAGAGTGAGATGGGTGGACTGTGCTCCTACCTGTGTGGCTGAGGCTATTTGCAGAGCAGCCTATTCCTGAGCTGCTTTGGGGATATGTACTGTACCAGAAACCACTGTCGCTGTCACACCATGCGGGTACATTTTGTCTCAGAGACTCAGTGTCTTACAGTTATGGCTGATTGAAGATCTTTAAGTTTGTGTGTTTACCGCCCCCAGAGGTGTATTTTAACCTCCCAGCAATTGTACGCATGTGGTGTTTAATATCCGTGTTGCTCTCCCTGAGGTGTGCAGTACTTATTGGATGCCTAATGTTCACCTAATTGAGATATTGATTCCACTTCAATGCCAAAGTAAATAGCAAAATGCTAATTGAGATTCTGTTTAACTGTTTTAGATGTGTTCATAAGTGTTTAAGGTGCTGGGTGTTTATTGTTAGGCTATTAAAACGTGGTCAGGTACTTGCGAAGCTCTTTTTGAGCCAGTCTGTCGGGCCGTGTCCCTTCTGCAGAGGTTAGCCCAGAGGAGCGAGCCCAGAACATGAGCCGTGTCCTGCGCAAAGAAGCGGAGGACGTGCGTTCGGGCTGGGAGCGGCTGCGCGGCCGCAGCGTGAGCTGGCAGCGGCGACTGGATCAGGCCCTGGAGCACCTGCAGGAGCTGCAGGAGGCTGAGGACAAGCTGGACCTCAAGCTGAGGCAGGCAGAGATGGTGAAGCGGTCATGGGAACCAGTGGGAGACCTGCTCATCGACTCCCTGCAGGAGCACATCGACCGAGTGACGGTTAGATGGGGCCCCGTCCCATTCACGTGCATGTGGGTCACATGATGGACCGCAGCCTGGGCAACCTCTCCCTGAAAGGAGCACTCCCAGGGCTTAGACATATAACTGTCATCCTGACTGCTTTTCTAAATGGATATTTCCTTCTTTATGATTGGATACTCATGAAATAGGTCGGGGTAGCAGCTGCTCTCCAGTATCTCATAAAAATGGGAAGTGGTCACTCTCCTGCTTGCTATTTATAGTCCACATGTTGCTCAGTGGTAAGCTTATGAAAGCCATGACCGCTTGCCCTCCAGCAAATGGCTTCTCCTAAGCACTGCTTTTTATCCATGATGGCGGCAGCAGTCACTACAGGCTTAGAATGAAAAGGGATCGAATCTCACCTCTCTGTCTATCCGCAGGCTTTCCAAGCCGAGGTCGCCCCCATGAAGGATGACCTGACTCAGGTGAACTGCTTTGCATCCACCTTTGGCCCAATGAACATCCAGCTTTCGGAGTACAACCTCAACAGGCTGGAGGACCTTAACACGCGATGGAGGTTACTGCAGGTACACAGCAGACACGGCTGCCGGACGCGGACCGGCCGCACATTCGATGCTGAAGCCACGACATCCTCACTGTGACCGTGGAACATTAGCCAGAATTGACCTGTACTATTGACCTGTACATGCAAACCTGCATGAATTATTAAGGCAGCATCGAGGGGAAAACACTGGGAGCAGCATATTGAGGGAACATATGCGTGTAACACTATATGATTTATGGGAAAAGCAACATTTAAATCAAATGCACTATATAATATAACAAGACTAATATTGGGACAGCACTTATTATAATTATTATTAAATTAACCCAATCATTATAAACACAATAGCTATATTACTTCCAGATACTAACTATTCTAACATTTTACAATTGTGATGAATGCATGTTTTTTTTTTTTAATGAAAGACAGTGACATTACACATACAGTAAAAAATGTATGTTGGAGTCTGTTATGCATGTTACTTAAATGCTTCTGCTATCCCACGGGCAGGTAACACGCACGGGCTCCTTTTGATACGCCCTGAGAATAGCCAGCGTAGACGTGAACTGTAAATGGCTGCAAGCAAACGGCCCGTTGAGAAGGGAGTTTGGAAAGCTGCATTATGTTTTATGGTTTGACTAGACCATGCAGCTCAAAAGTGATGCCATTACAGCGAGAGGACGGGTGACTTCATTAAAAAGGAAATGTCATTTGAGAGGGACTTTCCTCCACTGATGTAAAGCATGGTTAAAGGTAGCAGTAGTTGGTTGAACTGCACAGGAAATACTAGGCCCTTTGACCCTGCCTGGGATAAGCGCTAAGAAGATGGATGTGTGTACTAAGAGACCCTCGGGGACGCAGCATAAGGACTGTTTTGGTTCACCGTTTCCTTTAAAGCTACATAAATAGACCAGCTCCACTGAGGAGGCGGGCCATTACAAGTTTATGTGATTGTAAACATAAAAACAGATCAGATCTATATTGCATTAATTAATCAAAGCAAAAGTGAGTAATTAATCAAACATGTAAAGTAATGAATACTAATTAATGCAATCAGAAACAAATATCACCCTTATAAACAAGAAAACAATTATAAGAGCTGCAAAACGCAAACCGTAGTCATACCATGTGACAACAAGAATGCCATGCGAGAGGTGCTGGGATATTTTTGGCCAAATATGCCAGCACGATTGAACATAATATTTTCAGGCTTTGTTATAAACAGATCTGCCCTTCAACATGGTAAAACATTAGATGCATTTATATTGCAGGTAAATAGTTTAGCATTGACAGAGCCAGGGCTGTAACGGTGCTGCAGAATATAGTGATTGTGTAGGTGTTTTATCGAAGGGGAAAGTGAAGGACACACATGATCAAGTTTGTTTCTTATAGCCTAGGGTAACATGTAATCTACAAAGGCTCTTGAATCACAGGGGTTTTATTCACTCGTATTTTCTTGCATTTAGATGAATCCTTCCCCTCGCACTCCTCCCCTAAATCCCCAAGGTGTGATTTCCGCGACGTTTGCCATCTGCATCTACTTTCCTGTATATTAAAAGATACTTATTGTGCACCCATTTAGCATTTCTGTTCATTTCTGCAAGGATGAAAACATTAAGACAACAGTTTGGAAAAGTGCGTATGTGGACCTCAAACGTGCATGCATATACGTTTTTTTGAGTTCTTCTAACTTTCCGGGGAAGGAGACCTTGTGACGATATAACCTTGAGGAAAAATCTTTTCATAAGAATGTGTCAGCATAAGTGGCAAATCAATTTGTGATTATCTTCCATATGTTTTTAAGATTTATTGCGGTAGTTAGGAAATTTAAAATAAAGGTACGATAGGTAATACGTGTGTGTGTGTGTTGTGTGTGTATGGGCATGTATGTATTACATTGTGGCAATATGATAAAAACCTGTTATTTTACCTTGTGAGGACATGTTTTTAGTCGCCACAATGAGAAATTCGATTTTCTAAAAATCCGTGAATGAATCAAAAAACTAAAAGTGCCAAATGTCTTGTGTTTTGTTTGATTACTTATGGTTAAGGTTAGGACTGGGTAGGGGATATCATAGTTGGGATTAGGGTTATGCCCATAGAAATGAATGGAGAGTCCCCACAAAGATATAGATACCTAATCTGTGTGTGTGTGTGTTTGGTTATTGCACCTTAAATCAAATTACTTCAAGGCTTTGAACTGAGCTGAGACACTGGAAATGGAAACCCAGAGAATAAAGTTTAACACATATTTGCAGTAGACTCAAATCTTAGATAACTTTCATTGGGAACACTCACATGGCGTTTGCAAATATCATCAGACACACACATCCTGTATTCACCTCAAAATTATGTAAAAAAAAAAAAAATGTATATTTTAGAATAGTCTACAAATTGTCGTAAGGATAAAAATCTCGTATGTCTCTTATATTACTGTAAATATCAGCCTCTTGTGTGGGCCCTGGGAATATCCTTCACGTTTAGAAAGAGGTTTGCTACAGAAATTGGTATCCCAGTACAGCAATATTTTGGTGAGTTGATTGAATAGTAAATAACAGTAATTACATATCTGAAAACTGCACTAGTCTCTAGGTACAATTGAGCTCTCTTGTCTCCATAACTCTAATCAGGTTTCCATGGAAACCTGCAGAAACTCAGGGAAAATGAAGGAGGTGGATGTATCTAAGGTAATGTGTACATTTAGTAGCACCAAGTCCTCTATTCAAGGGCCATCCTGCCAGACTCTCCATTACTCAAATATCGACTTCATTGCTCAGACGTCATCCCTCAGAGACACCTTCCCCTTGCATCGTTCACACTTCATCCCTCTATTATTCATACAACAGCTCTCTCTGTCACCCACACTTGAATGACCACTTCATCACTTAAATCTTCTTCTAGCATCCCCATCAATGTTATATAGGTCTCTGGGGCAGCTCTCTGCAGAAGGTCTTTCTCCCTGTTTTGTCAAAATGTGTTGACTTGTGTCGGTGTGTTACTGTGTCACAAGGCCACACTAGGCTTGTGTGTACTGTGTCTTGGACCTAGATGTCCATCAACCCCTTGGTTTCATGATGCCACATTCAGGTTCTATGTTCTAATGATGGAACTTTCGTTCTGTGGCTCCACCAGATCCTACCAGCTCAATGTCCGTTTATCCTTCTCATGCCAGGTCTCTATTGAGGAGCATCTCAGACAACTGAATGAAGCCCACAGAGACTTTGGCCAATCCCAGCAAACCTTGCACTGTGAGTCTTTCTCCTACATACTCTCAACCTCTTTAACCTTGTTATCATCATATTAGAATTGTCGAGTTGGTAATGTCTTGTCAGCTAACGGGGTGATGCATTGAAACTGCGGGAATGCTAAGTGATGTCTGGCGAGAGGAGCAGGAAGGTGTCTTTGATTGCAGTGTTGGGAGAGGGTGTACGTGATGTGAAGCCCTCACAGGTGCCGCAGAGAACATGCTATTTGTGCTGTGGCAAGGAGCATAGATATCAGCCAGTAGCAGCAAATGAAGGAAAGAACAGTATCTCTTTTTCCTGAGTGTTGCCGCTAAATTCTCACCTCTATCCTGTTTACAGCTTCTGTTCAGCATCCTTTTGAACGTTCGGTCTCACCCAACAACGTGCCCTACTATATAAAGTGAGTACATTACCCAAAGTAACCCTGGTATTATATAAAGTGAGTATGTCACCCTCTTCAACTGGGTCTCTAACGCTAACACTGTTTCCATATGAAGTACCTAATTGAAAAAATATTTCTAAATTAAACACCTAGTTTAACTTTCTGTATTACTACTAATATTGCAAATGAATAACAAAAGAATACTTAAATTTTCTGCATTTATGCTATCACTGCTATTGACAATGAAACTATTATTTGGGCAAAAGGAGTCGCTGTACTACCACACTTTGTCTCGCTTTGACTGCTCTGTTCCACCACGTACATTGAACTCTTAGTGTTCCCCAGTATGGAATACGTCACTGTCCACTGTTTTACTTCATCCTGAACCTGCAACTCTGTCATGAATTCCTGAGTAGTAATTTGTTATATACTCAATCCAGTTAAAGCTAAAACCAGACTAACAGCTTCTGCAGTGTAACAAGGTTATCTAATGGAAAACCCACATGCACAAAGTGTTATACTAATTGTCAAACAAATATTTCAGCTAATATAAAATTTGACTGTGAAGTATTAAAATCAAAGTTCCACTTTGCTGTAAGTTTTCTCCCTGCAGTACACTTCATGATGAAAGATTGATTTGCATGTATATACATTTATAAATCTTTAATCAACGATTCATAATGATGTGTGTGTATACAAATGAAGCATTCTTATTGAATTACTGCATATAAACTGCTAATTGTCCTAGCACTGAGTATGACATTACTTTTCACTGACCAATAAGAAAACCTTAAGCTGACTGAATCTTTGACAACTGTGCATAGTACTGTCAAATTAAAGAGATCTGCAAACTAACACACTATTATAGTACAATGAAACGCAGCTTACAAGTGTGGTGATTAACATCACTTTACTAAATGGAACTTCGCTATCCTATATAAACAGAGGCATAACTACTGCCTGTTAAATGTTGCTTTCCTATTGTATGTTCATTCCTGTTACACTTTTTCTGTGGAAATCATTAACTGGGATTTTGCTATGTTCTAAAGTCCAGTATATTATTATTAAGTATTTAAATAGTGACATTACCAGCATTTACCACCTATTAAAGAATGAAACATGATTCATTCTTAGTTGTTGAATTCTAGCTTATGGATGGAATTTATAGTGTCCATGTAATTAAATGCAGAAATATGGCATAAAGGATGTTTTGCTGAGCACTAATGATGGCAATAAACCTACTGTAATTTTTTTATGGGACATTCAAGGAATGAGCTCTACTAGAAATTCTTATATAGTCCTCCTGGGATTTGACTAGACCTACCAGATATTTCATGGTTAACTCGGGTGTTCTGTACTCTTCCTGGAGACCATGCATCCTCCCCCGGATTTATGTAGTATTTCTGTGTATTTTCCTGTTAGCACTGTTAGGTTCTACTGAAAATGCTGTAGCCTTGTGGGAAACCTTTTGGGATTTTCTCTTGTCTTATAAGGAGCTCTCCTGCTGGCTGTTTAATACTCCTGGGGGAAGCTCTTTAACACTTCTGAGGATTCTCTCTCAAGTGCTGTCCTGGAGTACTCCTTAAAAGTCTGCTGTGTTGTCGAACGGGCTGTTTTCTCATTGACTGTTAAGCGTGGCTTTGTCTTGGTGATTTCCAATGCATGTCTGACCAGAGCTCGGCCGGCAGAGGTGATTAACTTTAAAATGCTCTGAGATCATTAGAATGTGTGTCTGCTTTGCACTCTTGTTCAGGGGGGAACAGTGAGTGAGTGAGTGATTGGAGGTGCAGGAACAGCAAGGAGGCATTTGTGTGTGTGTGTGTGTGTGCACGTGTGTGTTGAGGTATATATCCTTCTCAGCATGCAGAAGGGAAGTTTGGAGCATGTGTTGAGTGACAGATCTCCCTTTTTATGTGCAGAAAGGAGAAGGTGAAAACAGGAGCGGAGACGACAACGCAGACCCTCCCTGAGTGAGTGATAGAGAACAGGATGCAAAGCCACTGACAAACACTGACTTAGCCTGTGAACTGACGACTGACAGACCCTTACAGCCGCTGACAATGCTACCATCTAACCTGTAGTTCTTTTAACACTTCTGGAACTAAAAAAAATAAATGAAAACACCGCACAAGTGCAGATATTTTACTTCGGGTGAGATATAGATGCACACAGCTACTTTGGTTGAGGCTTTTTATAACACACTGCATTTTCCCTTCTTAAACGGGTCTTGAATATGGCCGGATGCATTCTTTATCATTGGTATTTTGGGTAACGATTAATTGATACCGTGTGAGGATCATTTAAAACCACAGCGCGTACAGTAGCCGCTAAACGAGTTAAGCTGTTTTACCCGCAAACTGCAACAGCCGACCGCGCGTGATCGAAGGACTAGTGGCGTCGAGATGTATTGCACGGAGTTAGTCTGTTACTCGACCACATCGTTAACCAGCAAACCACCGGCATGCTGTAGGCCATTATTACTTGTATCATTTAGCATCGGCTGCCTAGAAAAAGTATTCCCACAAACCACTCTTGGTTACAATTGGGCCCAAGGGAAATTTTGAGATACATGCATATATAATAATTTGAATAACTACGAATAAGAAAATGAATGATGAAAGACGTTTTAAATATAGCAGTAACAACGTGAAAATTAATAGACGTTAGTATTTGCTGCGAGATACATTTAAAATCTGCATTATTTCCTACTTTTATTTTATATATCATTTGCCCGACATGAACGGAGGCATAATACGGTCAAATGCAGAGAGGCCTGAATTTCACACATCATCGATGGAGATTTTGAACCACAGTATTCAGATAGTGTCAAAGAACGAAATGCATCACAAGGGCTGGGGAAATAAAAGAGTTAATATCTGAAAATCTAACGAGGAAGGTTTTAAAAAAACTGTCGAGTCTTAAGCGATCCACCTTAACTCCCGTTGCAGCCCTCTTCCTCCGAATAGAACCCCCTGAATATTCTCTTTTTTCCTGCAAAACTGAAGCCCTTTAGTTGAATAGACTGGGGGAAGGGATCCGCTCTGTAGCCCCGCCTCGTCTGGCAAGACGCCGCGTCCTGCTTGTTAGGACACGGCTCGCTCGCTCCGTACTTTTCCTCCTTAGTACGCGGTTAGCGACGGCGCTGTTCGCACTGCCGGATCCGTATCGTTTGCGGGGGAAAAGGCAAAAAAAAAAGCACGCTTGGATTCTTGCACGGATACCACAATGAGGGAGCAGATCAGAAAGTAAGTTGACGCTGGACTTTAATGCATTGATGGAGTAATATTGCGAGATGACGGCATGCTGGTGGTACGGGGGAGTGGGGGGTGGGTAGACGCATTGAGGCTTATGGAGGAGTCGCACGCAGCCGAGCCAGTGGCAGCAGATGTGCCGGTGTTTGCGAACCACAGCAGGTGTCCGAGCTCCAAACCCCTGTTTCACACGAGAAAGACTGCATGCCGTTATATTTGCTATCTCACGGTTTAAGGAAAAGCATTCGCCGAATCGCATGTCGACGAGCAGTATTCCCTGCAACCCGGAGTCTTCGTTTCACATTCCCGGTTTTCATGCGCTGACATATTAAGCATTTCTCTCGGAACCCGAAAATCGCAGTGTGCCACTTCGCCTGACGTGTTTTCGTCGCGATTTCGTGCCATGTTTGTCCTTTTGGGTTTTCCACTGGATTTGATTAGGCGTGTAGTGATCTAAATCTGATGCCACAGTATGTGGACGTTTCCCCAGACATTAATACGCTGTTTCTCTAACCACCACGATTCCCTGAGTTTAAGCATTAAGTCCGAATGGCATTGCGATAGCGTTTGGTGTATCTGAGATTTGCCCAGCGATGAATGATAGACGCCGTCACGGCTGCGCTGTGCAGAACGTTGAAATGTCTGCAACTCACACATTAAATGTTTTCCGTCTTGTGCAAATATTGCTGCTAACATGATGGCGGATGACGAAGGAATGCGGCTGGGAACGGTTTTGATGTCCATTATGCTCAATTGTGTGTGTGTGTGTGTGTGTGTAAAAGTCCCCGAAGCGTGCAAACCAAAATACTCCATACGAGCGTCTTATTTAACCTCCATATAGCAGCCGCTGGATCGATGAGGACACGCGTCGGGAAGTGTTATCGTGTCCACAAGTATCTGGTCATCAAAAACGAGTTTTTTTGGGAGGGGGGTTTGCTAGTGTTAAATTCATTGTGATGAGCTACGACAAAGCGATTGTTTAATAGTTTCACCTGCCATTGTAAATAACCCTGCAACACTTGCACAGGTTCAATATTTGCGGTTAAATTTCGCCCTGTCTTTAACAGCAATGTCACTTATTCTAGTAGAAAAAGTGCAAGTATGCCAGCCTTGCTCCTAATTTGCAATCTGTTTTTTGTTCAGCGTTACACTGAATCCATCGTGTCATAGTCATAACCGTAAAATTGGCAACTGGAAGATCCGATTGTCCTTAAACCGCGTGGTATAAAATAATTACTGTTATATGCAGATTCACTTGTTAGATTCAGCTGATATAATTTTTTACCATGTCTGTTTTCTATTCTGTAGTCTCTGGTTTTTGACCAAAAACTGGTTTTATCATTTGTTTTATCTGCATTCTGCAAGCGTTTATACGTCTTTAAAAGCTAGGCGTCTAATCAATGTAATTTCTGCCAGGGGTTGCACATGGATGATGAAATATGTATGAGTTTACCTTTGGTGTCTTTAACAATGTCAAATGAATATTAGAATTCTGAACGCCACCTCTGTGAAACCGGATAAAGTTTGTTTGGGAAAAAAAAGGTGTCTTTGACGACTTAGACATCTGAGGTTTGTCAGTTAAATTCACCTTCAGATGTCACCCGCCTTTGAAGAAAAACCATTGCTTTGGAATGGGCGAATAAATCTTTGTGGAATCACCAACCTCAGTATCAGAGAAGCTGTTAACTGATACTGGTGCCAGATCAGCAGTATTAATATAATCATGCCTTTATATTTTTTTAAATATTTGCCCCCCCCCCCCCAAAAAAAAAATAAAGAGAAATCGGATCTTACTGGTACTCTCCCTTATTACAAATTTGGCTAATGCTGACTTGAAAGCATGTAAGCACTGGACATTCACCTTTGATCAGCAAGGTGATTCTGGGGAAACGGGCACAGAGCCAAACCCCATTTTCACACTGAGATAAAAGGCTCCCAGGACCCTGATGATGGGGAAGGGCACAGTGTTAAACTGTGTTGTTCCTTCAGCTACTTGCAACTATACTACCTCGGGACCGTGACTCCGAAAAATGGCTGCTCCTGATAGCATATTATTTCTGAGGACCCCTGCCTGCTTAGGAGTAAAGCATGGTTTCGCTGGGAAGGAAATTAAAAGTGAGGGGGCACGCTGGGCTCGGAATTAAACAGGCCTGGAAAAAAGTTTTCAGCAGCGTGCAGATAAGCTAGTTAATGCGGCCATCAAAATTTTGATTCTGCGGAGTGTGGGGCATTTTGTAGGGAGGGGCAGATGCCCTGCTTTAACCCCCACAGCCCTTTAAGCTGCGGCACTGATGCACGTAAGAAAAATACACGTAAAATAAAGGGTCACCTTTAGTTTTGTTTGGTGTCTAAAGAATCATTCTACTTCTAAGTGAACCAACAGTACTCGTGTTATGCAAATAATGCAATAGCTATCTAGTTTAACATGTCAATCAACCTGATTTGTTATTGCATAATTAGTGTTTTTTCATGTGTGAACTCCACATTGCCATTGCCTGTGGTTTATAAAGGCAGTAATAAATGCATAATATTTTTGCGGTGTAGTATGTAAGTATACATATGACTGCTGTTTTTTTTCCCCCTTATTTGTTCCTCTTTGCGTTTCTGTTCTCAACCTGTTTGATTCTAGATTTTATCAGGTAGGTGTGGAAGTCTGCATTTCTGCGTGAAAGCCGTGACACAGGGCCCTTTAGAGCTCTAATTCCTTTGTGCCCCCACAGATGTTCTTACATGTTCTTGCCATCTATTGACTGAGGTTTATTCCTGTTAAGGCTTATCTGAGCAGAGGCTGGAGATGCCATCGTGGTTCAGCTGAATTGGGCTGTGTAGATTTCTTGCTGATAGACCTGCAAGCAACACAGAGGCTGTTAAAAGTTGTTAGCAGGATATGTGGTTCAGACTATTATGGGTGAGACTTAGGTGCATCCAGTCAGAAGGAATGGTGATCGAACTGCACTAAAGCATTACTTTCATATTCGAATTTGGATCTTATTCTTGTCAAAAAAATGAGTTGACAGCAAGACAGGCGACCATTTCAACAAGGATGTCTATTCTGCTAGATGAACAGACTTTGTAAAATCAGCCGTTTGCTTTTATGAGACAAATTATCAGTTCTGATTAAATTTGTATTTGTATGATTTTGACTTGGGTGCTTCAGGGTAATTAGTTGCTCATGTTATCGTTGCTTTTGTTGAGCAGCTTAATCAGTCAGGGTCTTGCAAAAATAATTTACAAAGTGACTATCTAAACACTGTTTTACAGTCTCTGGCCTGTATTTTTAATATAAAAAAAAATGATGCAGTTCGTGTTAATCTCTTGTTGTGTACATTACATGATTGTCATGTGAACTGCCTCCCTATAAAAGGTGAATGAAAATTTTGCACAGGTAACCCTGCCTTGTTCCGTTGGTTTTCTTGTAAGTTTATCCCTCCTAGTGCTGTAATCAAGCTGCCTGGTTTCCTTGCATTTGCTTGGTTTCTGTAGGTTACACAAACCTCCAGCAATATCCGAATTACCAATTCACTGCCCCTACATTTCAGCGTATATCCACAGGCAGTTTTCCTCCTGCATCCGGCATATCTTGTTATATCTGGAGGCAGTGTGGGCAGACAAAACAGCCGCACATCTGCGGGCTGCAGCGGCATGTGTTTTAATCAGCCTGTGGGTTAGTCACACTGCCGTCTCTGCGCTGCTTCTCCATGCCTAGGCTTGCTCGCTGTGCAGCGCTGTGCAGTGCTGTGCACGGAATCTCAGCTGTGTCTTGCGGGAACCGCAAGTATCCCGAGTGTCGATGCGCTTTTCTTAGGTTTTAGGGTGTCTAAAAAAATTACACCATTTACATATCACCTGGTGTCACTAAAATAACTGTACTGGAATTCTACAGTATCCTGCTACCTGGTTTTGAGAGACATGTTACGCATGTACCTGGTAATGTAAATGCTCGGCTGAGCTAATGATCATGTCTAATTATGCATACAGTGGTCATTGTGTTTAATTTGATATGAATGAATTGAGTATGAATAAATAACGACAAAGGCTCTTATCTGAGAAATATGGGAAAAGCGGTAACCTAGTTTCCCTGAGCTCAGGGCAACGCGGTGCCGCTCTCGTATTCTGGCCGGCCGCATGCTGGCAGAGCCTTGAAGGGGAACACCGGCAGGATCTAGGGCCATAAAGGTGCAAGTGTGTTTAAATACCGCTCCCCATCAGGATGGCGGTGGATCGCGAGGCCACGTGAGAAAGGTACGGGGTGTGGAGCTGGGCCGCCCTCTGCCGTCGAGGCACGTTTAATCGCGCAGCAGCTGGTGCCCCGGGGTCTTATGGGTCCCGCAGGCACATGCCCTTTGTGCCTGGTTCTGCACGGAACTTCCTTCATGGCTCCCAAGGTTTATGGGGGGGGGGTGTTATGCTCCTGCTTTATGGCACTGTTACACTCGCTTTACAGCGTGCGGGTTTAGTGCTGTCCTGGTTCATAGCGCTGCCTCTCCATATGGGTCGCCTGTGCCCTCTACCTCTGTCTTTGGCGTCCTGGGTTACTGCAGTGCTCAGGTTCACTGAGCCTGTGTTCAGCTTCAGTGTCATGGGCCTTCAGTTAGAGCGCTGTGTTCAGGTCGACGTTTTACTTTTCGCTCAAGTTCGGCACGCTTTTACAGCACGGGCGTGAATAGTGCAACTCACGCATTTCGTGGTGGGGGGAGGCGCAGTCTTTTCCTTTTGTGGCAAATTTGTAAATGTATAATGCAAATTTTGCAAGGTAAACTAATTGAAATGCGTACAAGGTGAATTATGATTAGGTTGTATTTAATGCCCTACATGCTCTGTGTGTGTGTGTGTGTGCATGTGTGTGCACACACACAAAAACAATTACAAGCACTATTTTTGAGAAAAGAGCTTAATTTTTTCTTTAAATATCGCGTATTTAAATTATGTAGTTTACTCATCAGTGATTTTGAGTCAAATTAAATTTACCTTTTTGCTAATCCCAGTCATTTTCCAATAATCCCCCCCATATTCCACACTCCACACTTTATCCGAGGTCGTTACGACCTGGATTTCATATGCTGTAGCATAATCCCAGAATCTCATCATATACGGTTGTCACCACCGATTTTGTATCTTATCAGGGCTGTATTTTCATGATCCCTCCCACGTTTTACAGTCTTGCAGCCAAAATGGGCACGATTACATATGTATTAAGGTCTCTTCCATATGCATGAAGGCTTGGGAGAAGTGAGCAAACAGGCTCCTCTTCTCTCCACCGTCCAACGTGCGTCGGCGCTGACAGATTTCCCTGTTGCCCTTTTGCAGATCTGGTTTTATGGGATCTCACCCCAATGCAAAGGTAGTGACTGCATAGGCCCCTAGATTAGTTACCCGTTATGTGCTTGACCAAATTGAGAACATGGTTCTGGTATGATTATTATAAAAAAAAAAAGAATGCAGGGGATCCCAATATCATTTGTTTTCATTAGGCTGCTCTCGTGAAATGACGAGCGAGGAAGCCAAGAACCGATTTAGATCATTTTCAGATATTACGGAAATGGCAACATGATCTTTTTCTGCAGATGGGATGCAAGGTGATGGTTCTCTGTTAGCATATGCATCATGCCACACTGTAAACGAGTCAGTACTATAATAATGCGGTTTTAGCACCTTCTAAAAATCTTGCAGTATTTTTGTGACAGAGATGTAAGATCCATACAATGATCTGTGACTTTCTCCTACTGCAGTGGGCTCTGACTGCCCGAAATCTCATTATGCAGCTTCAGAGAGTGATTCACTGGACCTCCCAAGCGGTTCAGTCCACCACTGCATCTGACTTCTCGAGCTAAGACTCGAATCCGATCGTTGATCCGATTTGGCTTTTGGCCATTGAGTGAGGGACTCGCTGCCAACTGGCTAACCCTGTGCTCCACCTGCCGTTTGCACGGGACGGGACGGTCTGCTACGGAGCTGTGTATGATCAGCACGGGGAGAAGATTGTGGAAAAGGCGATGGGAAATAAGATGAGTCATTAATGTGCATCCTGTTTGGCCCACCATGAAAATCTGTACCAGCATCTCGGCTCCCCGAGGACCGACTTCCTTCAGCAATGACTACACCAAGCCAGGCTTAGCCGTACTGAAGGAACATGGCAGGTCACCGGGTGAACAGTCCTTCTTTTTTTATTTTTTTAAAGCATGAGAAAATGAGCAGAAGAGATGGTGACTTTGCCTGTTCCCAAAGGACATTCTGAGCAGATATTCAGCATTAGGTTCAGCCCACAGTTTTATCATCCTGCTGTACAGAAATCATGCAGCTTAAAGTAGTTTATAGTTCTCTTCTTCAGTACGAAATGGGTGGGTGGAGAACTTGAAACCAAATCTCCGAAGAGCAGAGGAATCCAACAGCTCGCATTGCTGTCCTAGAGGTGAATCTGCTAGATTTCGCTGTTCTGCAACCAAATTTTAAGGCTACACAGTGCATTATGGGTATGTTACAGTAACTCAAAGATACTATTTTTTGTTCCTTTTGGTGTGGCAAATACCTTTTCTAGGCTGCAGTGCAACTTCCCTGGTGTCTTATAAAACGTGTTAAACTAAGCAAGGTATGCAATGAAGTAACAGATAATGTTGCATATTAAGGTATAACAGGCTCTTAAAATTAGGTGTCTAATAATTTAGACTTAATAAATATTCATTAATAATTTTAAGAGTCTCAACGCTTCGACTACCAAGCGACACAAGTAGCTTAAGCTGCAGGATTTTTCCCGCGTACTGACCTCTCGTCTCTCCTCAGCCACCAGGCACAGACTACCTGCTGGGATCATCCCAAGATGGCTGAACTTTATCAGTCTTTGGGTGAGAAAAACACTCCCATCCATCCTCTGCCCCCTAGTGACACATCCATCTCCTGCTCTGTGTGTGTGTGTGTGCTTGTGCGTGCATGGATGCACATCAGGCTGTAGGAGTGAGATAGTGAGCAAGTGCGTGTTTCCTTGGGTTTGTTTATATCTGTATCTTTGTGCATAAACGCACATCTGCGTGTCTGCAAGAGACTGCAGAGCGTACCTGGGTAGAGCAGGCTGCTGTTGCTATGGTAACCTCCTCCTCCTCTCCTCCTGTAGCTGACCTGAACAACGTGCGCTTCTCCGCCTACAGGACGGCAATGAAGCTTAGAAGGCTTCAGAAGGCCCTGTGCCGTGAGTGTCCCGTCTCCGCCGTAATGTCACCCTAACCCTTTCACACCCTGTCACTCCTCCTATCCCCCCCCCCTGCCCAAACCCTCGCCCTCTCACCGCAAAGCACTCGTGGGAGCAGTCCTCTGCGTCGACAGCGGCGTGACAAACTCTCTTCCGCGCAGTGGACCTCCTTGGCATGTCGGCCGCCTGCGAAGCTTTCGACCAGCACAACCTGAAGCAGAACGAGCAGCTGCTGGACATCATGCAGATCATCAACTGCCTGACCAGCATCTACAACCGGCTGGAGCAGCATCACAGCAACCTGGTCAACGTGCCGCTCTGCGTGGACATGTGTCTCAACTGGCTGCTCAACGTCTATGACACGTATGCTCGTCCCCCACGTTTCTCTCAGCTAAACCCTACCATGTGACAGAGGGTCTCCCTCTGTGTTTAAAAGCAAGTGACAGCACCCATACCTGACATAAGTACATTCCATTTTCTTTCTGTCTCTGTGGGTTGAGTGAATGTCCCCCTTTATACATCTGTGTGAATCTTATCACTTGTGTGTGTGTGTGTGTGTGTGTGTGTGTGTGTGTGTATTTCTGCCTGAGCTTCTGCTTTCTGTGTGTTTTAATAGCATATCGTTTCCACAGAGGCCGAACAGGAAAGATCCGCGCTCTGTCATTCAAGACTGGGATAATTTCACTCTGTAAAGCCCATCTGGAGGACAAATACAGATGTGAGTGTATATAAATACACTCAAAAAAAGTGTGTTGTGATTGGCTGTGTGTGTGCTGACCGCCCCGGCTCGCCCCCACCCCCCCCGTCCTCTGCAGTCCTTTTCAGACAGGTAGCCAGTGCCACCGGCTTCTGTGACCAGCGGCACCTGGGTCTCCTCCTCCATGACTCCATCCAGATCCCGCGGCAGCTGGGCGAGGTGGCGTCCTTCGGGGGGAGCAACATCGAGCCCAGCGTGCGGAGCTGCTTCCAGTTCGTACGTGTCCCCACGCATGTCACCGTCCCCGATGCCAGTTGGGGGGGAGAGAGACGAAGAGGCCAGGGAAAGTTTGAACTATAAAAGAGCATTTCTTATTAATCTGCTTTCCTGCCAAAGTGCATCCAGAAAACTTTCAAGGGCCCCTTAACTGTCCTCTGTTTGCACAGAAGGGGAGGGTGTTAAGTGACACACTACAGTGCCGGGGGGGGTCGTTTGTGCGTGTGTTTGATTTGAGATTGGTCTCTGAATTTAAGAGGTAAAGGATTGCATTGCGTTACTGACCCCCAAGGTCAGACAGTTTCCATGGAGACAAACGACCACTCTGAGTGTTGCATTGACTGTGTGTATTTACCCCCCCTCCCCCTCCCCCTCCCACACACACACACATTCCTAAAGCTCCTGCCTCCCTTCCCTCTCAGTATTTAATCATTAATCGTTCGGAATGTCGTGTCAGGTGTTTTTCCCTGGAAACCTTTCCCTGGAGGGGGACAATGGGGGGGGGGGGGTGGGGTCGAGTTCGCTAATTGGCTGCCCTGAG
>JAODUD010000001.1:47306114-47318838 GCA_026784285.1 Stomatorhinus walkeri | reverse complement strand
GACCGGGACGGCAGGCGAGGGCCAGGGGGCGGGCTGGGGGCTCTGTGAGGGGGCGGGCCGGACATACAGGGCGCTGCCACCGGTGCCGCTATAAGGGGACGTGGGGATCTGTAGGGCCTGAGGAACGGAGGGGATGCTCTGTGGGAGCGTAACCGTGATGGGGTTCATGGCGTAGTGCGGCACGGGGGGGTAGGGCGCACCAGGCGGCGGGGTGCCGGCAGAGCGGCCCGGCTCGTTCACAAAGAAGGGGCTGTACCCGGGCGACGGCGCCATGGTGGCAGGGGCGGAGTGCGGCTCCTGGAAGACCATGGGACGCTGGCCGGCACCGGGGCCGCCTCGCTGGGGCTCGATGTGCCCGTCGCTGGAGCTGTGCACCAGGGGGCGCCCCCCATTAGCTTTGGCGCCCTCTGTGGACGGGTAGCCCAGGCTGATGTGCAGCATGTGGTTACGGGCCAGGCGGCTCTCTTCGGGGCTGTGGTATTCCCCGTACAGGTAGCGATTACTCTCCTGAGCCAGCAGAAGGCAACACACGTCCAGGTTGTTGTTGTTCTGGGGGGGGGGGGGGCACAGAGACAGGCCGGTGATTGAGCATCACACTGCTCAGGACACCCCCGGGGCTCCCGACACAGGCACATACCTGCAGGAGGCACTGAGACACCACATCTTCTGGGATCTCAGGGAAGCGCAGCTTCAGGTCATGCAGGAGCTGGTAGTCGAGCTGAGGGACCGGCTGAGCCATCCCCGCGGCGAGAGAGTCACTGGACCCGCCACTGCAGTCTCTCCTCCGGCCCTCCTCTCATCTTCTGCTGGGTGGATAACAGCACAGGAGCAAGCACTGAGAGAGATGACAGAGAGTTGCAAGAGTCCATTATTCAGCACAATTGGGTGGGATGCAGGGGCGCTCGGCTCAGGAGCCCTTTATTAAAGCGGATGAGGAGAGGCAGGAAGTAATGCGGCAGGAATATTAGTGGGAGGAGGGAAAGCGATCTCTGCACTGAGGCGGTGACGCTGTCATGGATGATCACCTGTGGCCGATGCAAACAGCGTGATACAGCACGACAAAGACGAGTCATGGGGAACGTGAGATTTTACGAGCACAAACTCCGAACCGGTTTCGAAAGTTATCAATCCTGTCGCTACTTTAATGAAGAGTGCTGCTAGAATACCTGGATCTCAAGGAGTGATGAGGGATTCACAGCTACACGATCGTAACTTTTGGTTTCTCCGTTCATTTCTGATGTATACATCAGAAGACGGCACGTCGCTTGTTCCCCCACTAGCTCAGGACAGACTTTCCCACTGCTCTCCTGCTTCAGTGAGAGAACACTAGAGTGATGTGCCCGCCTTCAAAGCCAAATCCCCAGCTGTCACTAGGAGTGCTCATAGCACTGATTTACTCAAAAGCAGAGCTAGCAAACTGACCGTTAGCACTGAGGCTGGGAAGGTTAACCGGCAGAATACAAAGATCAATCGCAGACTGGAGAGCAGACGGGAAATTGCAGATATATTCAATTAAGCCACAGCCATTCAGTCATAGAATCTCTTTTCTGGTTGATAAACTACGTGGATCCGTCCCGCTAGTAATACTGGAATGTTTAAATCTTTTACATACCATCTTCTTGGTAATTATGCAATTAATGTAATTAAAATCTTCATAGTACAACCCACCATCTCCGTCTCACACATGCACTTGCCGATTATCTTAATATGACAATGAACAGGCTGGTTATGGAAGCCCAAAGGCAGAAAGCAATAAATGTAATCTGAATTCAAATCATATAATAAAAGTTAAGAATATATCTGTAGCTACCATAAACTGCTGGGGGAGGCCTTAATGCGCAGGAGGAAGTAAAGATTAGATTTCTTTTCAAGAAGCTGGCAATGTTTTAACTATCCTGCTCAATTTCTGCATGCAAGAAATGACTACAGGAGCATAGAGATTCCTTTATGTATTGATAAACTGGAATTACTCTTTCCACAGAAATGGTTGAAGTAAGTCAGTGGTGCTGGATTTAGCTGAGTAACAGATTTCACAGCTCCTTACTTGCAACTCTTGGGAATAAAAAGCCATTGTTACTTTGAGGCGACTGGTTTTGCACATCAAGAGATTCACTTAATGACATAAAAGTTATACAAGTGCTTCTGCACTATAGCTGACCAACTGGGCACAAAACCTCGCACCAGAGCATAGGCCAGATGGCAGTGGAAACGGTTCCTGTACCCATCAAACAAGTCACATAAATCACTCGAAAGGGGAACCTGTATACGGTGCTTGGATGGGGGGGGCAGGGTTAGAACCTGATTATCTCCATAGCACTGTGTTATGGTTACATAACAGTAGTTCATAGACGACACTCCTGTTCTTAGTTTCGAGCAAACAAGGAAGTCAAATGTCTCTGTGTTATGGGCTACCTGCTGGTATTGCTCACAGGGCAAACTCTGCAGTAAACATAGGCGGATCAAAACTGTGGTTTAAGCTAACTTGTTGTCACCCCCTAAAGCCCAATTACCAGTTAACCTGTGCGGCTAAACTTAGGATTCACAAGGGAAATACTTCTATACACTTATTACCTCAAAAGCACGCCCCTCTACCTGCTTCCTGAGCTAAGCGCTAACCAGAGGAAGAGGATCATTACGTACATTTCAGCACTTACATTTTCCAAGGAAACACAAACAAACACTTACCTGGTTGCACCCAAGGCTTCCGTGCAACAAGTTGGGTTGAGGGCAAGACTTTTAAGTTCTTTGGAAAGGCAAGTTCTCAGCATGCGTACTCTTTACATTCTGATTTCTTGCTTTGATCAGAGCTTGTCGAGTACAAGCATTTGGCGGGGGGGATGGGGGTTTGATGATGAAATACCCAGTCTGCTTTGCGAAATTGCAGCTTTGAGCAAGCGTCCTTGTGTGCCTGAGGACTATGAAAGGATGCAGATTTCATACGCCGACAGCGGCAGCGATTTCTGTAAGAATGGATGTCACATTCGGGCACGTGGTTTCAGGCCCGGCATGGGGACAAGCAGTGCAAAGACCGTCCTTTGCTGGAAGCACGTTTTCTCTCAGCAGATGGCTCAGACACTGGGCACTCTGCTCTAACAACCCACAAACTGCTAAAATCAAGGCTAGCAGTAAAACTAAAAGCACAAACTCTTCACCGGTATGTATGTATATGTATGTGCGTGTGTGTGTGTCACAGAGGATGTGTCAGAGCTATGGTGCAGCACTATTTAAGGAGAATCATGATGCTAAAATGCAGCCATTGTCCAGATGGCCATCCACAGACAGTCCAACAACAACAACGCACCAGCCATGACATGAAGCTGGATACGTGATTATTTTCGATGTAGGATTACTCAGTATGATCCTCTCTATACCACGGCAGACCTTCTCCGTCCTCCTTAGAGTGGAAACACACTGCACCCGATCTACTTCCAACATAAATACCAAATTCACATTCAAAAGTACATTAACACCAAAATGATCTTTATACATAACTGGTAGTCACTGAAAACTGTGCCAACAGATCCAACGCAGTGCCAAAAAAGAACTTGCTTTTGCTCAATATCTAAGAATACAAAATATTTCAGTAGAGTAGTCTCTACGACCAATTTGTGATCACTTTCTCATCTACACTCATGTTTAATTTCTCACAAAAGATGCCACACAGTACAACAGCAAGGCGGAACACGATTATAATTGTCTGAGAGAGTGCACGCAGAGCTCATGCGAAAACAGCAGCAGCAAACTTTAAACCGGATTTTTTTTCCCTTTACATTTACTAGATTAGACTGCAAAAGAACCATCATTAAAATTGCAAAGACTGCCAAGTTTTGTTTCCTATGACTGAGCAAAATTTTTTATTGCAACCAATTGATGGTTTGAACTCAGCAGACTATCGTGGGCATTGCAATGTGACAGTTGTAGGTAAGCAAAATGCCACATCGATATTAATATCACACAACCTAAGGGTGGCACAGTGGCGTAGCGCACGTGCACAGTGGTAACGTCACCAGCACACAGCTGCTTTATCTGCATGTTCACCTTACGCGTGAGGCTTTTCGAAAGATCGTTAGATTTCATTCCACTGTCCAAAAAACACGCAACTTAAGGGAACGAGTGGCTAAATTGACCATATGTTGCCTCACACCAAATGCAAACTGAATAAATTATAGACAAAAGATTATTCTAGGAATGGTAAGATTAAAAATCACTGGATTACTTGATTATTTATACTACTGACAGCGACATCCTTAAACAGCTTCAAAATAATCAGTTTACCATTAGTCACTTTTGTTAGTTCCTCATTTTACATCAGCTACTGAGCAACAGCCTGGTTTGATGCAAATCTTTAAGTGCCCCAGCCTGCAAACTTAGAAACATGCAGCATAGACATACTCCAACCCACACTGCAGAGGACTTGTGTACTCTGTTATATGTAATTAATGGACTTTAGCATTCACGTGTGGTAAAAAAAAAAAAAATCAGAACAGCAACACATGTTCAAGTATTAAATGCATTTAAATTGTCACACTGCAGTCAATCTCATGGCCAAGAGAAAGAATTTTTAAATCGCAGTGCTGGGGCTGGCTGCACATAATTGGATGATTCTCAGGGGACAAAAGTCCAGCCAAGGAACGAGCAGTAGGACACGTTAGCAGCAGCCACTTGAGCTGGAATCGCACTTTCCATCTCACAACACTGGCGGGGAAACTGGCGTCATTGTCCAGCGCCCTTCACTTCCTATCACACAATTAAATGTAAACATTTCCAAAATGCAGCTGAAACTGCCACTTCATAACAAGCACTGTTTACCCTTGTATGACTACAATATGTAACATGATTACCATGCAGTTTCACAAGATCTTTAACCTTTAAATTCTCTCTAGGCCAACCTCCAGGCTTGCATGACCCCATGTGATGCATGAGTGACAAGACTACTCAATTCTGGAAGGCTGCATGCCAACCGAGCCAATTACAGCTGTACTGAAGAGAGTCTGGAGACCTCTAGAGACCCAGCAGTGAACAAGATGCGGTATAATCACACATACCGGAAACTGTTGCTTTTCCCTGGATCTTACTAGGGATCCAGTAGTACTAAACAGGTTTTAGGTGTTAAGCATTCATTTTAAACAAGATACACCCAAACAAGCCAGCAAAACTGTGTATTCGTGCTTTAAATATACATATTTCATGCGCTACAAATGATGATAAAGGTCATATAGCGCGATCATTACATTTTTCATCATCGTCGTTACCATAAGTTAAACTGTTCAAACTATGTCGATGAAGCAGGTGTTGGTGCAAACAGCAATGCACCCCCCTTCCTCTCGTTTTGGGGCCCGGAAACGGCGCCTAAAGCCTCAGCATCACTACGCATCGTCTGTCGCACAGGCTACCAGGTAACAGGGCTGTCACTGCTGGAGGGACTGGTGCTTTTCCAGCCCAAAAGAAACCGGACGTTTGAAAAATAAGTTGATATCACGTTACATACATGCATACATTACCATAAACATTAATGTACAGACATGGTTTACATCTTAGTCATAAAAAGCAACACTCTTCCAGGTTAAACATCTACTGCGATTATTACATTCATTTAACTGAAAAGGCTTCCAAAATATTTCCCATTAAATGAGTCCAAACACAAGCAATACAAAACATACAATGCACCTGAAAGCGTTTCTAGCAAAAAAAAGAACATTTCATAATTTTAGAACTCATATCTGGTTATTCTTAAGCACCTTACATTCAGGTGCTCGTCTGGATTTATCCTCAAAAGGAGGATTTACTAGAAACTCATGGCGGGGACTCGGTGACGCGGAGCCGGAGAGTCGGAAGGCCGGCCGCGGCAGTAGGGAGAGCCGATCCAGCGCCGCAAGGCCAAAGCGGCCCAGGACACCGGTATCGGCTCCAGGAGAGCCTCCGCGCTGCAGACAGATCACTAACCTCGCAGGAGTCCGCATCTAAAACCGCCACGGTAACAAAAACAAGCTTTTAAAGGGTAACAGGCGGCCACCACAAAGCGGTCTGAGGGCGGGCCGGGAACCGATGGACCCCCTCCGGCGTGTCTCGCTAGCTCCGCTCGGCGAGGTGACTTGGCTTGTAGTCACAAGATGCGTTGCGCAACCGCACATCCGAAACACTCGGTTAGTGGTCGAAAAAACGGATTTCGGCATCACAAATAATTCATGAATCGATGGGGATAAGATATTTGCGCGGACGCGACGCGGGAACGTGCTGCTGCTGACCAGCCGCCGGGCCGTCGCCGTCTTTTTCTTAGCCAGCTAGTACAGCTAGTCCTCTCAGCCGGCTTCGCAGGCAGCCTAACTAACAACTCTTCGCATATTGCCGGGTTTTCTTAAGCTATCGTAGCTGTGGGGGGGAAGTGGGGTCTAAACTGATATGATATGATATATGAACACAAGCGCGAAGGTCTCCGGCTATCTGGGGGCAGCTAGTTTCGGTGGTCGGTCCGCGGCGGCTCGGCGTCCCGCGGCGGCGTCTCCGCGTGTCGCTTAGCTACGGCGTCGCTGACATCTCGAGCCGAGACAAAGCACGCGCACACTCATACAGGCATGCACGCGCAGAAGACCCCCTTCTCCGGCATCACTGCGGCTGCAGCGGGTGCCCGTGCAGGCTACCGAGTATCCCCTCCAGACAACAGAAACTACACCGGTTAGCTGATACCTTGAAGGATACCCATTTAGGACAGGCGACCAGCTAGACCAGCGCGACACAGACACCTTGGGTGGAACCTGTCCCCCAAACAAGACTGCAGAATTAGCTACGCACGTACAGATATTGACGAAAAACAGGCGGAGGCAACGCAGCAGTCTCAGCTGAGTTGCATTTAATTAAGTCCCCTTTCAGTTAAAGATTACTTACCACTCGTTCATTTCCTACAGCCGACGGCCATTGCACGAACTGGGTCGCAGCCTACAGATAGGATTGAAACGTACTGGCCCGGCTGCAGTTCAGCGGCTACTCCGATCACTGCGGCGATTTATCCACAAGACTAGTTCCTGCAGATCCCTGCGAACATCACATTTCCAATATGGCGTTCAAGATGCTTCTTCGTGTAATCGGTGCGTCTCACCAAACGTCTCAGCGTCCACCAGAGCTTCCATCGCCACCTATAATGTCGGAGGATGAACTACAACCAGACAGCAGCTGAACCGCTCAAACGCTACTCAGCAAGGCTAACGAGTAGTATTAACTAAGCTTGGGTAAAATTCTAAGACGTAATTCTCAAGACTTTGTTTTAATTTTTAATTCGCACAAGATATGCTTAATCCACTGTTTTCTATGTGCAAGCAGAAAAAAATAAATAATTCTTCACAAATTGCATCTGTCTTTAAGTATATCTGATCCCTGGTCTTACAACTATGCTGTGACAGTGATTATAGTGTTGGGCAGATCCAGCCCACATTGTTTGGTCTTTTCCTCGTGCCAGGCTCTCTGTGCCAGGCACTCCTCTTCATATGCTCACAGGCTTAACATGAATAAAACATTGCATTAAAAATAAACCACCATTTTTTTTCTTTCCGAATCAGCTGCTTCATATTCTTTCAAAATCAATAGATGACTGGGACTTAATTGAATTTCAATACCACCACTGGCTGGCCTGTTATGAAGTCAACAGGAAGCACACCTCCTAATTTTTATGAAAACAGCACACATGCCATTTGACCTACATGCACTTGAAAGAAAAAATCATGCAACATCTATTTCTGTTTGTTAAGGATTTGTCTATTAGCACATAGAGAAGTGCTTCTGGGAGTAACCATGTGGGAAAGTGGGAAACATTGTGAAAGTGAAACACTTTTTTTCCAGATTGCTTGTGTGACTGTGCTGTTTCAAAAATTGTTCCAGTCAAGTCAGAAGACAATGTTGCTCTGCCACAGACATGCTGCATGTCTTTCATGTAACACTATGAGTATATTTTTTACTGGAAGGTTTTTTTTCTGGTTTGCATATGGCCACTGGAATGGCCATGGTGCAGATGTACAGTAACTATTTTTATACTTTAAATAAATTGTACCTCAGTTGCCTTGCAGTAGATGGGCATTATGTCCTGCGCTCTGCCTTGTTCTTACTAGAAAAGGTTCACCTTAAGCCTATACTGGTTAAGGAAAATGGATGATGGCATCTAACTAGCTGGATAATAAAATACTTTCAACTCTTCTTTTATTATATTAATATGACGTTTTCTTATTTTGTGTCCTGAACTGATATGGAGTGTTCAGACACCTTGATATGTGTATACAAAGATTGCACTGTCACTTGTTTTTTCCAGACTGTTTAAGTCACAGGTGTCAGACTCAAGTCCTGGGGGGCCGGAGTCCTGCACATTTTTTGGGTTTCCCCTCGTCTAACACTTGATTCAACTTCTTGTGCTAATTACCACATAGCTATTGAGCTGAATCATTTGTAGTGGAACAGGGAAAGAACTAAGCTACACAGGACTGTGGCCCCCCAGGACTGCAGTTTGACACTCCTGGTTTAAGTGTATAGAATTCCATCCATCCATCCATCCATCCATTCATCCACCAGCTACTTATCCTGGAGCACCTGGAGCAAACGGCACATTAAAGTTGCAAAATAAAGGAATTATAGATTTTTGCATGTTCTGAATGAATTTAATTGTGTTTTTGGTAGTTGTAATTGTGCTTTAAATATCTGGATGTCTGAGAAGCACTGTCTGGAACTTTTTGTTGCTCATTGTTGCATCAGCATGTGCCTGAGAGACACCCTCCTGATCTCAGGGACCCTGACACCCAGTGAGACGTTTTCCCAGTGAGGCATCACCCCAGGCTCTGAGAGTCAGTGACTGTGTCCTAGATGGGATTTCAGAGAGGGAGGTTTCTGGTGGACGTGATGATCTTTATAGTTTCTTATGATGGTGAGTCAGTAATCAGCCATGGTTGTGCCTTAATCAAATGAAAATGGTAGGAAGACAGCACCATCCACCAGAGAAAGGATATTGAAATCTGAATATGGAATTAGAGAACGGTCTGCATCTCCACAACAAAGCCAAACGGCATGTTGTCAACTTCATATATAATCAAAGTGGTTTACATGCATTCAAATCCAAGTTATTACAATCAGGGCTTGAACCCTTATACCTCAAGCAATAGAGATGATTATACAGTACATGACTGAATGGGGGTGGGGGAGAGGTGCTATGCATTTCAATAGATCAGTATTTCCTGTGATCATGCAATAAAAACGAGAGCTGACTGTGCTGGTCACAGCCCCACTAATGGAGGCACCGGGCAAATGGGTGAATTTCGCAAACATCAATTTTTTCCCCCCCCCAGAAGTGCTTCTGTCATATCATACTGCCCCAAGCAAAACCTGAATGTCCTGAATGTTGTTATGAAAACAGGGAATGGAGATGCATCGCTGGGCACAGCACGGCATAGGGAGGCACCAATCATACAGAGCGGCACTTTCACCAAGCGAGGCTGGGGGGGGTTCGCAATCTACAGAAGATGCTGGTAACGTATTCAACCTCCAGTGCATGACTGCACGTCTGGTGATTTGCTACAATGTTGTTAGTCTTTCTGATGTGAAACTGAAACAATGCAGCAGTGGAAAGGTGGAAAGTTGCATCCACACCAGATATTCCCCCACATCCAGGGACGAGATTGGCCACCTTAATCCCCTTCGGCTTTCGCTGCTGTCCAGCATGTTCATGCTGAGGCTCCAAGACCCCCCCTGCAGTGAGTAAAGATGCCAACAAGAACTAACTGGACCTGTCCACCCCCCCACCCCCCCACATACACACACACAATGCCCCTCAGCATGACAGCAAAATCAATACCACATGATTGTCTGAATGCAAACTGAGAGAAGCATACAGCAATGAGGATTTCAAGGGGTTAAGAGTTTTCCCAAATATTTCCGAATAAACTGAATATGCACATGTGAAACTAATTTATTAGGCTCAGACTTAAAGAAAATGTGTTCATTTTCCAGTAAATGTAGAATTTCAAACAAAAGTGCATTATAATTTAAAGCACGCAAGTCAATTTAACCTGCAATATAATGCGTGCAACTATTTTTCAATAGAATGTGTTTGAATGTAGCTAGAACTCAATCATTAGGCAATTTTTTAAACAGATGCAATCAGGAGTTATTTTATTAAATGTGGGTAAGTATGCACAACAGCAAACGGTGATGTTTAATTACAACACAGGATATTGTCAACTGTCAGCTAGGAAAATAAACAAAGCATGTTTAGGTTTTGGATGGCTGAGTGAGAAGCGCTATTAGCTCCAAGGCTGCGTGTCCAAATCCGGCCTCTGCTTTCTGCGGAGTTTCTATGTTCCTGCTCTGTCACAGGAACTCTCCTCTGCAGTCTAAAAACATGCAGTTAGACTGATTGTCGTCTCTAGATTGCCCATAGCATCCAGTAGTGATGGACTTGCATTCCATCCAGGGTGTACCACTGCCTGGGATAAAGTCCAGCCCCCCCTTCTAGCCCTGACCAGGAAAAACAGTTGGAGGATGGATTTGAACACTGACCGGCCAGCATTTTTTTTTTCTCTTATTGCTAAATATACTTGAATGTGTTAAATTGTCTCTAGGGTCCGATGTTAAGGTTCTAGCCATTCATTTTCTGTACCCACTTGTTTTCTTCATAGTCACAGGGGTCCAGAGCCTGTCCTGGAAGCTGCGGGCACAAGGCTGGGAATAACCCAGGACGGGGTGCCAACCCCCGCTTTAAGATTAGATCATCAGAATGAAATAATTAATACATAGTAAATATCATTTAAATGCATTTTATGGTATTAATTATTAGCTAATGAATGTTAAGAGAGATTCTTAGGGTTTGTCAATCTAACACCAGTCTTCTAATATTTCTCACATTAAATGCTGCACATTTTTCATTCTGCTGCATGCAGTGTCTCTGTATTGTGAGACTGGCACAGCCTCCAGGTGGCACCCATAAACTGCATCCAGTTTTACCACGATCGCTGCCCACAGGGCCTCAGCTAAGTCACTCAGCCAGCTGCATTCTGGAGGCTGTACAGGACCTGGAGAAACAACACCCCCCCCCCCCCTCGCAGCTGTATATTTACACTGAGAAGCAGTCTGAATAAGCTATAGATACATCGATGCACCAGACTGGACTCTGAGCTGGTTGGATATTCGCTCAGATGCATTTTTAATGCACTTTATGTCAAGATAAACACCAAAATAATTGCAAATTGTAATATCGCTATATTATAATCCTTAGTGTGTACGACACACTGAATTACCACCTGTAACCATGGACGGCATTATACTGTATATAGTGCCAGTCAGTCTGCATTCCAGACCTTTCATTAAGAGGAGAGCCAAAAGGCCCGATAGTTTGTCTAGGGATGATTGTGGTGAAGCGATCTCCTCTTTGCAAGTACGTTAGAACGGCGTTCCTGCTGTTACTTTCCGATGCGAGGGAATGTGACGACATGCAGCAGTGTCGGCTTTGTGTGAAGCCCATCACTGTGTAGAAGGTCTCACCTTATAGTATCAGGCTATATGTAGATAGTATGCATATACGGTAGTATACATGCATAATAATATAAGTATATAATAGTACAAGGCTTTGTAGTCACAGTGGTAAAAATAACACTCAAACTAGTGAACATTCTATCCTTACTAGTTAGAATAGAAATTCCAGACATCATTAGTTCAATTTTGACTACTACAAATTAACATTTGGAATTTGTATTCTAGCTAGTAAAATTTGAAATTTTACTAGATTGAATGTTATTTTTACTAATAAAATCAGTTTATGACGACTAAGCCTTTTACTGTTAAAAGACAATTTGGCTTGCCTTACAAACAGAACCGTTATTTTAAAATGATTACAACACAAGCACACCCACAATGGCCAATAGCGCTCCCTTCTGACGCACAGTACACATTCTATCTAAAAAACCACCGAGAAGTTAATGATTTAATTTCTTGCAACAAATGAATTGTACATAGTAATATGATAAATATGAAAAAACTACAAAAATGGTAAAATGTGTAGGATGTCAGAAACGGGGAAAATGATAGGCCTAATGAGAAATTAGGCACAAGTCAGTAAATATCATTTGCTTCTTTAATAGAACACAAGCCAAGTCTGGACCCTAAACCCTGACTGAGAACCAACTCTGTGTATGAATACTTGTACTTGAGACGTTTAACAAATGCGGCTTGTGAAAACTGCCTGTTAATGAACAACATGGTTCGTGTCGCCGAATTTGTGAAAATCCGGGAAAACCCTTCTGTACAATTACCGTTGAGCTGAACCCCTTGGCGGTGCTAGTGAACCACTGACACGGATTTTCAATTCAAGAGGACACCATTACTCGGTTCAGTTATCATCAGAACAAGCTAATGACATCTGTCGGGAGTACATGGGTTGCGATTTACAATTTATTTATTTAGCATGAAATTATATATGTTATATTCCTATACATAAAATAAATACGAGTGGCACTCAAAAATAAAAAGTTCAGGGCTAACAGAACGCACATTCTATTACCAGTAGTATTGTAGCTCTGAATTACAAAACCTTTACTGGACATCTAAACCCTTTTTGCAGCAATGAGCACAGATCTTAGGTTTGCTAAAGCAAATATTGCCCATTTGATATAAGCAAACCTATTTCTGAAACAATTAGAAGTAAATGAGATAATGGACACACACACACACACACACACACACACACACACACACACACACA
>JAODUD010000001.1:47271301-47297298 GCA_026784285.1 Stomatorhinus walkeri | reverse complement strand
GCCCTGCTCCCCAGTGCTGAAGGCTTCCTTTCACCTTGTCATTTTCCTACAGATGAAGTGCTATCCTCTGAGCGCAGTTCTTTTGAAATCGCCTCCTACGGCACCTGAGATCTGACTTTGCACCTTCTGAAAAGAACCATTGACAGCTTCCCCTAAACCCTGGCGGCAAGAAACGACTGACTCTTGACACGTTGAACTTGGCCGATCTGTTTCTGTCATGTATTTATGAATGAAACGATGCGGACATAACAGAATGCTCTAACGATTCAATGACATCCGATCACCTATGTCCAGTTCATTCAGAAGCATCAGAACGGTTGTTTGCAATTAAATCAGTAAATCAGTTTTTAATTTCTCATTAAAAATGCACAGAGTATATGTTGACAGTAATGAATACATATTTTATTATAGCGTGTCAGTAGAATTCATCAATTGAAATACCGGCCACCTGAGGTCTGGATGAAAAGCAGAACGACACGATTTTTTGAGCTGAATCAAGATCTTTGTCAGCATGTCATTTCTCATCAGTTACCACGGCGTCAGAAGTACCAGCGAGGACCGCGCTGGCGAAGGGAGAAAATGAACAACTCACTGCCACTGCCTCTTTTAAATAACAACCCATCATCAGCACAGGGGAGATTAATTAATTAAAGAACTAATTAGAGTCAAATGCGTGCTGAAAGTGATTCCAGTGATGCAGTTGTCGTGAACAGTTTTTTCAGCTGAATCACTTCACCTGTCAGAGGTTGTTATACTAGCCTTGTGAGAGAGGTTGATTTCACAGTTGCAGTAGTTCATGAGGCAGTCTACACCATGGTACGTTTGTACCCCTTTAGGTCATGCCCATGGGATTGAAAGACTGAAGCAAGTGTGACAAAAGCTTTCTCTGATGTCCACCCGAAAAAGATCCCTGCAGCAATGAGTTTCTTCACAGCAAAACTCCTTTCTGAGAGCTGATTGATGCTAATACTTTTGAGGAACATCTTCACTTTCGTTCACCTACTAGCTATTTCTGACCTCTTCACAGCTTTCTATAGGATAGATGTTGTCAGGCCTTAAAAGTAATGTCTACCCAAGAGACAGGCTGTCAGGCAGATCCAAAGCTCCCATTACAGGCTAATGCTTGGCAATGGGCTTCCCTTTTCTGCTGCGTAATGTCTGTCTTGGTAGGCTGGCTTTCCAGTTGACGGCTGGGGACAGACTGTTGACGTATCACCTGTGTATCCGTGACAGATTAATCATTATATCCTTACTGGCTGCGTAGTGAATTATGAAATGGGTTAGTGTTGGGTGTGTGAAGCGAACATGGTGACGATCAAGTTAAGGCAGATCAAAAGGAAAAGGAGACCATGATAGATTTTTAAATAATTGTGCTCCCGTGTCTTTGGGGTCCTGAAAAAGCAACACACTGACTGCTTGATCCCGAGAAAAACAAAACAAAACCGTAAGAAAGTATGCTAATCCGTATTACTTGTGACATACAAAAAGATCATCCAAAGCTCACCTAAACAGCTCTGAATTCAGAGTATCAGGGATAAATGAAATGGATACAAAGTGTTTGATTTTTCACTCAATGGCCAACCCATCCCCCATCCCAAAACCGCTCACTTTTGGACATATTTTTTAGTTGCTCATCTTGATTAAGCTGTCTACTCATTAGCATTTTAATAATCTTACAGGATATTTATTGCATACCTGTCTTTTTTTATATATAAAAAGACAACTGTGAAACTTAACACTTTGTAAATTCTGTTTAGTGAGATATGTAAATGTAGGGATAAGTTACTTACCAGATGAAATCTCGTCTTACCACAGATGTTTAAAAGTGGATAAATGGAAGATAGAGTGCTTAATGGAACAAGAAAGGTATTTGAGTGCTTAGAGAGATTAGGTTTTGTAAAGACTTAGAAATGTGTGCAGGAGGAGTTTCAATTCTGTGTTAGCTATTGGCTACTTTGTCCAGCTGTCATGTTTTTTTTGCATAATTAATTTAGGTGCTTGTTGTGCACAGTTTGTAATTTGCAGTACATTAAATAAATGTACCATTCACAACTGGGGAGGCATTTACAGTTATTTACATTATTCAACGCTGATTGTGATCTTTAAAGGAGCCCCATCTAATTATATCTTTTAATTGTATTGCAATTTCACTGATTGATTTGAATTACCTTTACATGGAAAAACAGAGTAGGGCTTTTCCATGAAGTTTTGGGTCACTTTACTCTGAGCTATGGGGGTAGACTTCGGTATGGATGGTAGGGACGTGTCTCGATCAATATTGTGGGAGTACAGTGTGTGTTAAGGGGGGGGGGGGGGTGGAGGTTCAGGGTTTGATTTGGTCCCAACCAATATTGAAACCAAGTCTATACCTTTGCTAGACGCTTCAGCAAAATAATCACATATAGTCGGCAATGACGTACCAGCTTTTAAAACGCAGATGATTGAATTTCACTTTGTAGCAAACAAGGAATCAAGCCTGCAATCACAAAGGAAAACTGCAGGTGCCAGCTAACTACAATTAAAATATAATTCTTTAGGTCAATGGCAGTAACATGTAACTTAAAAATACCCTATGTGAGAACGAGTGAAATGTTGGAAAGTGAGGTCTACACTTAACCAGTTAGAATTAAACCCAAATTAAGACTGTGTATTAACAATGAACAACGTTAAAGGTATTGAAATATTTTTCTCTATAATGATTCATATTTTCATCTATAATGAATCTCAGGTTAGTATCTTTTTAGTTTTCTTTAAGATAACGTGTTTTAGGGTGAAAATAATTACAAATAGCACATAGTACCTCAAAAAAAAAAAAACGGTTCCAAGGTCAACCTTCAATTTTCCTCCTTTTTATCCCCCTTTTAAGGTAACATTCAACAAAGGGCAGATTCCAACAGTAGATCTCGCAGATTGGGAGGATAGCGATGACATCCCCTCTGCTGATGTGGGCGGCCCCCGGATTGTGAACCCTTTGCGTCTGTTTGCCAGGGGATCTCCTGGGCTCAAGCAGAACATCAGGGAAATGACATATTTAGAAAACACTGAGGACTTCTGGGACTGGTTATCTAACCAGACAGATGTTCTGGACACGCATGCACGAACTAAACGCAGACCCATCGTGAAAACTGGAAAATTCAAGAAAATGTTTGGCTGGGGTGACTTTCACTCCAACATCAAGACCGTGAAGTTAAATCTCCTCATTAGAGGCAAGATCGTGGACCACGGAAATGGGACGTTCAGTGTCTTCTTTCGCCACAACTCCACTGGCCAGGGAAATGTTTCTGTAAGCCTAGTGCCACCCTCCAAGGTGGTGGAGTTTGAATTTGCTCAACAGTCCACACTGGAGACCGTGGAGACCACAGACTCCAAGGCGTTCAACTGTCGCATTGAGTTCGAGAAGACGGACCGCAGTAAGAAGACAGGACTGTGCAGTCATGACCCATCCAAGATATGCTACCAGGAACAGACCCAGACTCATGTCTCCTGGTTGTGCTCAAAGCCGTTCAAAGTCATATGCATATACATCGCCTTTTACAGCGTCGATTACAAACTGGTGCAGAAGGTGTGTCCCGACTATAACTACCACAGTGATACACCTTACAGCTCGACTGGGTGATGCCCTCTCTGATACCTCACTCTCCGAAAGCAAGGTTTCATTACCAAGTAAAATCAAAAATGTGTTCTGTGTTCAAGACTTGCTCCGGATACTGAAGTAATGGATGGACCGCAATTCTGCCAAGTAGATCCAACACCACCATCCTCCCGCACCTTAACTTACTGGACAGGGGATATATGACTGGTCTTTGTGACTCAAGAAACCAGTATCTGACGATGTTTGTTGAACTTGCTAGCATAAGTTTGTTGAACACACATAAACATGTCTAAATTCTGATGTGATTGTGTCTGCGATAATAATATTAATGCCTTCATGAAAATTCATGAAAACGTATTCCTTAAATAAGTCATCTCTTTCCTTTCTTAGCATGAATAATCTAGTTGCCAATCCTTATTAAGAAGAAGAAGAAAATATTGAGGTTGTACCCATTTGTAATTTCCTTTGATGCTGTCTTCTGAAGGTGCCATGAGCAGAACTCCTTGTTTTTTGTCAGTAGATATTTGGCTGCAAGAGACCTTCTGTAGCCCCACAGACACTCTGTGGTTTCAAGCAGCTTTTATTTTACTTGGTAATTATAGCTGCCTGTCGTAGTTTCAGCTTCCTTATCCAGCCCTGACCTGCAGGCTGATTTAGGCTCAAATCTCCTAACTTCACATGTACGTTAAGCGGCTACTGCATTAGGAACACCCTCTCCTACAGACAGAAGCATGTGGCTAAGACTCAACTCATACAGCATGGAATCAAGAGCTGCGGTTACTTTTTGACAAAACTTAATAGTGGGCAGTATTCATGATCTAAGCAAATTGAAACATTACTGTTGGTGCCAAACACGGTGCTTCCAGCCTCTCAAAAACAGCCACCATTCTGGGATTTTCAAGTATCACAGTGTCTAGAGTTTACAGTGTTTGGTGCAAAATGCAAAAAAGATGGCTGTTCTGAAGGTAAAATCCTGTTAATAAGAGAGGTCAGTGGCCATACTCAAAGCTAACAGGAAGGTTATAAGTGCAAAAAAGGTATAGACCAAATTCCATAAGAAAAATTTTCAGCATCTTGTGAAACTGATTCCTTGAAGAATTCGGGAAGTCCTACAGAAAAACGAGGGTCCTTTCTGGCACTAGGCAGGGGTACCTAATAAAGTACCTGATTGTATTTCCAATTGGAATCTTTATGTGTTTAAGAAGCACTGCAGCAGAGATGGTGTACATTGCACAGCAAACCACTTGCATTCCTGTTGACTTACAACGTTATTTTGATATCTTGTGACTGAACATAACAGATAAACTCAACACCCTTTCATAAAAGAAATCATGGCCTGAATAGTAAATACTTTGTCATGAAATTGGTTCCTAAAACATTCCTAGTCAAAACAACTTCACATTACAGAATGACTATGTGACCAAGACTATATTTCCATTTATCAGTGCTTGCAGCTTTTTTTTCTTTCTTTGTAAAATACACCACGAGTATATTTATAAAACAAACCTGTAACTGTTCACTTTTGTAATTTGTGTGTATAAAAGTGTCATTCAGTTTCTAGATGTTCCAACATTTCAGTTATTGTTGGTGATCATATCCCTGTGGACGGTAGGTGAGGCAATTAATACAAAGTATTCAAGTAACTTTTATTTGTAAAATTAGTCCATTGTAAATTTTAATGGTAGCCTGTTTCAATGTGATTTTTTTTCTTGAAAAACTATGGGTAGACACTATGCATAGACAGCGATTGATTATTTTGATGTTTACCCTGAAAATGGATATATTTTGTTCAAGTTTAGGTTTTGTTTGTGTATTTGACATTGATAATTGCATCATTAAAAGCCATCTGCACAATTTGATAAAAATTTTATTTGAAAATTGTTTCGCGAAGAAAATCAAGAGAACAGGTCACTACATCACCTTTGTGGTGTCTACACAACACAGATGGACAGTATGAATTTGGTTTGAGAGATCCTTTCAACATAAATAGTAATGTCAATCAAACTCAGTAAACCTTAAGACAGAAATGAGATCTCTTGTTACCCTACCCTTACCAGATCACCTTGTGTGTCCTCAATGAGGTATATTTTATCGCCTAACAGTCTATGTTAACAGAGCCTGTTAGACAAGAAAAAAAAACATTGAATATATATTTTTAGCAATTCAATATAATGCAAATGCATGTTCCAAATTATGGCAAAGGCATAGACCCATAATTTCCATTTTTACAGTAATTATCACTTTGCAGTATGTCCGATTAGTAGCTACTTAAGCAGCTTTTGTTAATGGTTTTGAATCCCGTGAAACTCAAGTTGTGTAAATTTCCTATAACAGCTTTCCTAACTTGGCCTTAACCGCACTTATTCCAAAAGGTCCCACAGAAACAGACCCTTTGCTACTAACTACAAAGAGCGAAAAGACAGGCTAGAATGATTCCCTGTAATTGACTCCAAAACAGAATCACATACGGGCAAAAAAGTCCATTCGTTTAACACAAAAAATAATATCTAAATATGTTTTCAAGGAATTTCAAATGGTAATTTCAGTATATCTGCATTTAAGGAAAATTTTGTTTGTGATGAAGTTTTGCACTGTTACAGGCTTTAAAGAATATACCAGTAAGTGTGCGGCCAAAATAATTAAGCCAATCCACACAAATAAAAAATGCTCAGTGTGTTAATTGCACACTCCCTGGGACTCATCCATACCAACTCAGTATTTAAATGGTTTTACTTCGGTCAGAGAATAGAGCAGCTCGGAAAGGAAGTCACTAGATAGCTTATTACACGACAGGAACATTAATTAAAATATAAAGCAGTATTTTGTTTTTTACAGCCATCTGTACAAACATGACACCTTATTTTATCTCGCGTAGGTGTCTAAAACATTTCTGTTCCCGTTTTAGGACTGCGATTATGACGCAAAGCAAGCATCACTCGGTAACAAGACTGTACAGGGAGCTTCCTGATAGCCGGCGAGAAAGGTGGTGTAGTAGCAATGCAACGCCAGCGGCATGGCCAAGGTCCCTGACAGCGCCAGCCCCCAAGGATGCGTGTTGCTCGCTAATTACTCAACAACTTGGAACTCAAAAGGCTGCGTTTTAGGGCCCAGTGTTTCAACTTGGAGCAAAAAGAAAGAAAAAAAAAAAGATATCAGTATTTAATGGACGCCCAGTCATTTCTATTTCCATGAAATTTGACTTTGAATCTGTTTTACAACTAGATCCCTGACTTGACTCAGGACTAACTGAATGGGAGACTCAGTGTTGATGGTTTAAATCATTACCACACATTAAGAAATAATTCAAACATGCTAGAAAATTTTTGGTGCATCAGCAGAGTTCTTGTGCTTGGGGTCTCATGACCAAAACCGTCAGTGTAATCGGTGCCCATTATAGAATCAGCTGTAAAATCTGACTAATGGAAACACAGGAGGCATTTCTTATTACTACAACATGGCCTCTTCGAGTCATTTATCAGAAAATAACCACTACAAATTTACACTTGAGACTGTAAGTGCAATAAAAAATGTTTATTACATTTATTTTCTGAATTGTTACAGATGACTGAATGGGCCAAGAATGCGTTCTTCCATGTACACAAACACTCAAAATCAGTCTAGGGTATTTTTGGGCTTTTGATAAAGTGGATTCAACCGAGATTTAAAATAACCAACATCATGTGAATTGAACAAACAAGCAGTTAAAGTTGTCAGTCCAGGTACATCAGTTGTCTGGGAAACAACCTTCATTCTATAAGCATCCCTTAGGCTCAAACCAGCCACACACACTAGCTGAAGAGGGGAAAGGCAAATCTTCAAAACCAGTGGATGGTATAATCGTGTCGTGTTCCAATTAACCAAACAGTAAGCAAAAAGTGACCATTTTAATGGATAGCGCAAGACACTCCCACCAAAATTATGGCAACCATACACGCCAAAAAAAAAACACCATAACCCAGCTGCTACCACTAGGCATATAAAACTATATTTTAACAGTTTCTGTATTTTTGGTCACACATTCGGAGTTAGAGCTGTATCTGAACACACACAGAGATTCAACGAAGGCTACACAGAAACGCCACAATCGTTTTACTTCAGGACATGAGGAGAGGAAGAGCGATTAAGTATAAACTGTCAAAAACAGGAAGGCATCAATGTTTTCTTTATTTTTTTTTAGAGTGGCGATGAAAACAGTCTTCAGTTAGTTTAGGCTACCTAAAAAAAAAAAAAAAAAAAAAAAAAAAAAAAAAAAGTCACAGCATTTTTTTTCAGCGTCTGCTGATTCACTAGTGGTAAATATTTCAAGATGTTCACCTCTGCTCTTTAAAAAAAAAAAAATCACACCTCATCACTGGCTGCTGAAATAAGACTATTTACAATATTCCCAAAAGCAAAGTACTTACTATGAAGAGTGAGGAAAACATTAAGGATGAAACTGGGGTATAAAATGGGCAGAGATGACTGTTAATGTGCTCTACATAGGTCAGAACTACCAACATGAATCTAAGAAGGCAGCAAGGGCATCGACAAACTAAAACAAACTTTACTCACCAATTGTGCATTACAGACCAATGAAAGATCACTTCCCTGTTCTTTGTAGTTACATTTGAACTAGCACTCCATTGATGTCAATGGAACCCCCTTACAGTGTGGAAATCAGCGCCTCTTGAAGGACTTACTCGGACACAAACATTACATGGCCTTAACACCAAAGGCAGCCTCTTTGGTCGAAGTGTTCACGGATACTTGTCCTAGAAAAATCTGGTCTTTTGTGAGAGTGTGTTTTTCATGATTCCCATGTGTCAGGAAGAAACATTTAACTAAGGAGTTAGCGTGAAGTACACAGCAAACACCACCTCTAGCTTTTCTGAGTGTAATGAATGATATCCATTATGTGAACAAGTATGAACTCAAACAGAATTGAAAATAGACAGATTTGATCAGTAACACACTTTAAGGATTTGTTCAGCAGACATATGACTTACATGGTACATTTGCAGACAGCTAATTAACTGGACAAAGGAAATATATCATAGCCATCATAATACGCCGTGCGTCAATTGATCATAGCACAGTGAGTTTGTTTCGATTCGTTGTCTTTGTATGATCAGAACCATTCGGTGAAAACAAAGTAAAGAAAACATTAAAACATACAAAAAAGAAAACACGGGCTAACACTGCTTCAACTGAAAATATATATCACTGATTTTCAGCCTCTCCAATTAGATCAAAGAATTTGCAAAAAAAAAAGGAAATATAAAAAGTGAAATGACTGAACAATCAATGCAGGAAGGTGGAAGGCGACAGTAGCAGGGATCAGACTGCCAGGAACAACACTGAAGTAAGACAGACAGGTGTGGCTCTCGTTCATAAATAGCATATCAAAGCTCGTGTCTGTGAAACAAAAGACCTTAATGCCCAGTTCAAAAATAGTCTGCGTTCCTAGCTAGGAAACGGAATTCACTGCGACATCCCTTTAATTCTAAGGACTCGATACATGCACGTCGACACATGCACCGTGTAAGACACAAATATATATTGTGGATGGTAATCTACCAAAGTACAGCAGCAGCAGCTCATCTCTGGGAGGTACATTTGCTTTGGTACAGGTCTGGCTGAGAAATTGTACATAGAAGAGGAGCACAGGGTTGAGGAGATACAGAAACGGAAGGGTGGGGGTAGGGAGCAAAAAACTGAAGCAAAGGAGCCATCAGGCTGGGGGGGTTTTTTTTTTTTTTTTTTTAAACATCACTGGAGTAAAGTTACCCCAGAGGACACAAAGTCTCAGCACAGAAAATGCTGAAATAAGTTGATTACAAAACAAACCAGCTGAGTAGGGGAGGGATCCAAAAAAAAAAAAAAAAAACCTTGTGACAAACACTGACACTTTTAGTGACATTGAGAAACACCCTGGAAAAGCAGGACGCCTGAACGCTCGGGCTGCCACTCCGTTACAGCAGTTGCGCCAGATGCCATTACACTGCAAATAAAAGCAGCGGATCATTCTCCTTCGTGGACTTAAGATTCTGCCCTTCGAAGACGGACATTGAAGCTATGGGACAGAGACGGTCTTGCACCCCGCGTCCCCGTCTCCCAAGGACATTGTGCCTTTTTTATTCCCTTCTTCAAACACGGATTAAATGACCATTTCACTCAATTCATTATTTTCCCGTCCTTGCATGGACATTCATGTAAGTTGGGGCGGGGGTGGGCTGGACAGGTATAACGATCGTTCCTTCAGAGTGATCGCCCCCCCCCTGTTCTCATTCATGGCAACGGCACAGCAGTTCATAAAAATTCCAGAAAACCGTGCCACTTAAAGAACGGGGAAGTCAACCCGACGTGACTAATGAACAACTTCGTTAAACCTGAAGGGGTTGGGGGGTCGTCATACGTGCCACATCACCTAGGAGATCAAACCTCACAGTAAAACCTGCATGTTTACCCTTGATACTGAGGTGTACAATATACAAAACGGTAAGTTCATCATGTTAAATCCAACATCACATAAATTCTCATAATGTATTTTACAAGTATTTTTTTCCATTTATTCTACTTCAGCACCTGCCTTTTGAAAATGGTAAACGTAATACATGAACGGTGCCATCAATATGGGGCATATATTTGAAAATAGTAAATAGAAGAAAATGTCACAATTTCATAATGTCTAGTCACAGAAGATGCTAAACAAATGATATACAATATTTCCCATTAATTAAATATTCAATGACAGGTTCCTATAGAACTTCATATTAAAACTACAGCATCATGGGAACTAGTGCAATCTGGAGGAGGCCTGGAATCTTTGCCAAGGCAGGCACACAGTTAAATACAGAAATAACAATATAAACTCTCGAGCAATGGCATTAGATTAAGGCCATTTTACTGAAAACATTGCAAAATAAAGCTTGCGGACCAAACAAAGGAGATGGTTGGGGGAAGGGAGGGTCACTCTTCCAAAATCCGAAGAAACCAGTGTTTCTTTCCTGCATTTCCCAGCCCCTGAAGAGCAAACAATTGGGTTGGACATGGAAACAGACAAGCTCCGCCCATTTTTGGTGGTGCTGGTGGTGGGGGGGAAGGGGTAGGGTGGGGTTTGATGCCCCCAACATCACAATCCATTATGATTCGTAACCAGTAAGAGTCTCCCAGGAAAGTGGACCAATCAGGACTGTTTTAGGCGTTTCCTGGGCAGGCCAAAGGGCGGGCACTGGGCAGACGCCAGGGCACGAAAGGCCTCTGCCACTAAGTGAGGGTGGGACTGGATCATTGATTTCCAGCCTGCAGTCTCCATTATGTCAGTCGCTTGACTACAAAAAAAAAAAAAAATGGAAGCATTAATATGCTAATATACAACTATTTGCATTAATAGGCAATTATGATAAACGCTCATGCAAGTTAATGACCAAAACAACAAAAGATCGATTATAAGTTGATGTTCAGCTGGTGCCCGCAATCCCAGCCTATTAACTTCTATAAAGTCACAGGGATGATTCCAGAAACTGTGCTTGGTGAAGCTGTTTACTCTGGGGACGACACTGCCAGACGATAAGGGGAGTGGGGGGCGACACTCGACTGGCCAAATTGAAATACTAGTCATGGTTCCTGGCCGCTGATATCTCACAGTGCTAGTCATCACAGAAAGAAATATCTTGGTTAGATCAAATGAGGTTACCTTACTGTGACTTTCAATTTCTCTGCAGTCAAAACAAACCTCTCCAAAGAATATTCCGGTATTATTTCATTAGTGACACTGATACAGAGATATGGATTCTACCTATCAAACGGCAAGGCCAGACCATCCATTTTGTACGTTAAACACATTGAGATGCACCTCAGCACAACAGATAAGTGTGTTATTAATGATGCATCATACATATCAGCTAATTACATACTTGCTGTTCCAGTTTTTTCCATCTTTACAGCCCAATTGTCGCAAAACGCTGCACCTATAGAGGGGAGGAAAAAAAAGAAGTTGTATTCGAAAGCATTAAGGAAAAATAACTGGGAATATCATCGGTGGGGAGAATGTTATTGGGACTCGCCTGTTGATAAAATCTATGGCTTGTGCTTTGAGCTGCTCAGCGCTGTGCAAATCGGCGAGGATGAGGATGTCGGCTACGTTCTCCACGGACAGGCTGCTGCACAGGGCTTCTTCACACATGACCTTCAGCCGCTCCAAGGCATACTGGTTAATGGGGTGCGTGGGTGGGATGGGGAAGGGGACAGAGTTTCACAAACTCGGATTGACGCAAAGCTAAAAAAATCTGAAAGACGCGCCGGATGTACCGAAAAAGGCGGGACAATGTCTGCGAGATTCTCAGGGGCTCATAAACCATATGGGGGGAAAGAAAAGGAACATGCAAATATCAGTAACGATATATATTCAGAGCACCTTCATAACGCATTCGCAGAACATTCAGAGCACCTTCATAATGCATTCAAAGAACATTCATAATCAGCATGCAAGTACACCTTAACATCCCTTAACAGCTTTAATATACATAAATTATATGATTACACAATTCTGTTTGTTATTATTATATAATGTTTGTCATTAATGTATATCACAACTGTTAAGGGATGTTAGGATGTTAAGATATACATGCATGACAGTTATGAATGTTTTATGAATACTGAATGAATACATTATGGAGGTGCACTGAATGTTTTATGAATGCAATACAGAAGCATTATTAAGGTGAAGTTAATGTAAAGAGTTCTCCAAAAATCAATGTGAAATATTTCAGTTTAAAAACTAGCTGGCTACATATTACTTGGTGAATGTCAACAATGTTAATTCCACGTAACCCAAGCTCGCCACCCAAAGATGGACGTTGGAGTCCCAAACAAAACAAAACAAAAAAAAAAAAAACAACGTGGGATTTCGCTTTAGAAAACAGTACGAATAATGCGATGGATTAGACACTCACAGAACCTGTCTCCAAAGTGCACGTCAGCTAAAAACTGGGAATTCCAGCCAGCAGTATAATTTTGTCGTCAAATACAGAACCAACTCGGATAGCAGGAAGTTTGCAATAGTTTCCACTGCTCACCGAAAACGAGGTCGCCCCTCCCTATGGTTTTTGTGTACGCTTACAGATCGAAGTTAAGATCGCGCATAAAAGTCCCTCCCCACTTCCCCGCGACTCACTTTGTCCGCTGCAGCTAACAAGTTATCGGCCATCTTCTCCAGATTCGGCGCCTTTCCTGTGTAAATGAAGCCCATCATCTCCTTGAAGACGTCCGGGTCAACGTCGCTGATGTCGACTCGGTTCTGAGAGAAGCCCCCGACACGTTAGGAGGAGGACCTGGCACCTCTCTGTACTTAGACCCACAGGGTTCGCCAATCCCGAATGTTCAGTTTATAGCCTTACCTTTTTACTCTCCTCCATCTCATGCTCAAACATCGCATTAAAGACCGGTGATCTTGCTGCCAACCAGAGAACAAATTGTGTCAGAACTTCATGAGACAGCATTTTCCCCACTAATACAACTTCCAAACCGATTTCAAGCAACCTCTTCACAAGCAACACATTCACAAATCAAGACATACAAAAGGTGACATATAGCTAAACTTTAAAGTTTTCAGATACCATAGATTTTAAGATGGCTCCCTTTCTGTCAGGCACAAACCATACCATTTCCGCATAACTCACAATTATGCTAAAAGTGATAACTACTCAAACCAGTACTATAAATAACCGGAGAAAATGATGCAAGATATAAGATGACAGCTCTGGGGGGTTCCCTCCCTCCTCGCCTGGTGTGTCCATGTGACAGGCTGCTGCATGACAGTTCCTCTGCAGAGGATGATTTAATTATACAGCTGTGCTGACAAGGATGGCGAGCGCACACCCAGAACTCCTGGTCTCATCCCCCCCCCCCTTGCCTGCCTCACTCACTGACGGGGCGTAGGGAATGGAGGAGGGCTCCTGGGGAGGGGCATACCTGCTAATATGGACTTGTGTGCTTTGAACTCCTGCCCTCCCACGTAGAGGCTGCAGTCGGTAAAGCGTGAACACTCCCAAAGGTTACCGAGGTCATCCGACAGCTGGCATTCTGGAACCCTCAGCACGTTCATGTTGGACTGGCCGGAGATGTTGACAGAGTCCTGGACCACACTCACCTACAATATGCATTACATATTTCACCGGTTAGAATCCAACAGATTCCCTCACATCCAGGAACAAATATGAGGAGCACTGTTTCCCCCCACAGCATGACTCGTAGGCGGACTTGCAGACATTTTCTGCTGATGTCAGCATATCTAAATAGTCCCTTATAAAAAAAGATGAGCAAACGACACACAGAAACAGCTGTGCAATATAACCATAAATTGCAAAGATCCACAGAGAGACCCCAACGTCAAACTGTTCAGCGAGTGGACATCCATGTCTTGACTATGCTGCCACAAACACATTGCGACGTGTCATGATTTGTCTGGAAAGAACATCTGAAAACATTCAGCTTTAGTGCATGTCATTTCACCACCATTCAGAATTTTTTGCAGTATTTTCTAGTGATATAGCTATTCCTTGTTGAATCCCATTATAAATAAAACAAGCCACAAACCCGGGAATGCACTATATCCAGTTACTTATGGGCCAGCTTCTGGAACCTTGAAAGCAGGATCAACAACGATCGACAAAGCAAAAGCCTATTATAGAATGGTGCCACGTGATGCACAACGTGCGGCGCTTTTACACTGCTACCAAGAACCGAGCCGTACCAGAGCTATACCGCAAGTTGGCGGTTTTCCACTGCAAAGTACGCCAGCCATACCCGAGCCAAAACCATGCTGAAATGGCACTAGCGGGGCCGAAAGCATGACCAAGCAGAGCTGGCATCGTCACCAACATACGATTGGTCGAAATGCATGGAGATACTGGTATTTTGTACATGCATTATCTGAAGGAAGAAGTCTGTATTTTATGTATTATTCATTATTAGTCGTATCGCACACTGGGGCATATTAATGCATTCCTGATAACTTGGAACTTAAATTTCCAACCTCCTACTTAAAGTACTACAAAACAGCTGAACAGAATTGATTTTTAATGCAAATATAAGCAAGCAAATGCTAATTCTGCTAGGATTTGATACTTGAATAATTTGGCGATTCTCACAGACCTGCAAGCAGAAATAAGCAAATAGTAAATGATGATGTGCACCGTGTGAACAGTAAAAAAAGGGTTTTTATGCCACTGTCGACGACGCCTTTATCAAGCTGCCCCTTCTGCAGTGCAAATCTAACATGAGTTAGAACTGTGCTATAACCAGTCTTCTCTTCGCAGTGTAGCTTGAGTATGGGTCAGTTACTGCCAGTGGAAGAGCCAACACAGTGGGAAAAACCACCAAAAAAACCTAAGGACATGTGAAGCCAGCAAAAATGCCTAAATGTCCCCCTTGAAAGAGGACAAGTATATAGGAGCATTGGCCCGCAAACATCCACAGGATGTTTAACACTGCATTACTGTTGTGTATAATTATGTAATTAATGTTTCCTCTTTTGCAATGTTCTACAAGAAATTTATGAACCAAAATGCAAAAGGTTTTAGTCAAAACGGAAAGAAAACAAACGTGAGAATTCCTATGATGCAGGCAATTTTCATAAAAAAAATTAATTAAAGTTCCCTGGCAAATCTTTAATTAATGACGAAAGATATTCCATCTTCAATGTGTAGTTAATCGGCTTTAAGAAATTGCCAATTTCCCCAGAAAATGTTAATAAACCGTCTCACAGACTTCGTCAGATGTACTTTTAGAAGCTCCCCCCCCTCTTTCATACCCTGAACATTGTGTTTATTTGAAACTCGTAGAACAGCAGATTCAACGCGTCTTCTCAGGGTGGCGTTAAAATACATCCCCAAAACCGGAAATACTAAGGGGAGCCTTTCAAAATGATTTTAACAGCTTCAATTAAAGCTATATAATGAATATTTGTAGTCGCAGAAATGTTTAGCACATTTAACAGTAAGAGCTTGAACATACAGAAAATTAGCATGATCCCAGGACAAGCTAAGAATAGATGCAATTTTGTGGCGATAAAATGTACAATTATGCTGTGGAGAAGCATTTACCTTGCGCAAGTAACATCTACACTTCAATACTGAAACAAATATGGAGGAACACGAGCAAATCACAAGAAAATGTAAAATGTACGTACCAAGCCCTTTCCATTTACTCTGAGAAACTAAAACACCAGGGATTGCATTTTAGGAAACATGGGTTGTTACCTCACAGAACAGCGTCAGTTTGTCATCGGGAAGGAGTCCGTTCGCTTCATCAAGCAGGAAGTCTCTTCTAATAAACTTCTTGAACCCCCAATCCTTCCCCTGGACAAATCGATAAGCTCTTTGGCTTTCTACAGGAAAAAGGAAGCATTCATTTCTGAGACGGTTTGCTTTAACAGAAGTCAGCAGAGCAAACAAATACTTCACAATGCAGTTGATTTACAAACAAGCAAGTATCAAGGTTTATCAGTATTTTATGCACAGTAATCATTGTGCCAATTCAGCAGCATCTTACCCATTGCTTTAGTTTCTTCTCTTTTTGCGTTCAATAAAGAAAATTTGAACTTTGCTCTAACTTCACTTTTTGGACAACTAACAAGCAATAAATACAAGGACAGGTAATCCTTGCTTTCATCATCAAGTCCCTTTGGGTTAACTCGCAAACACCTGGAGAGTAAGAAGGGGAAATGGGATGTGAATTTCAAAGGACAAAATGACAAGAAGATAATTAGTTTTTAATAATTTAACTTACAATATATACCATCATAAAGCTGCAGGCAAACAGACAATATTCTATTAGGATGTAAAACTGAAGTAAAACTGGTCTCAGTTTCTAGAGCACTGCAATCTCCAGCGTGGCCTCACCATTTCATCTTGTCGTTGGGACCTGATGAGAAGGTCGAGCTCTTCAGCACCTCCCCCATCTCCTCCCGGCAGAAGCTGAAGTTGTTTATGGTCCACATATAAGAAAACTTGACTACCTTAACCTTAAAGTGGTGAAGGAGGGGGGGAAAAAAAGAAAAACTACTCAGAGAAAATCACAATATTCCATCATTTTAAGGCCATTACATCACCTATAAACCTACAAAAAATTAATAATCCTTCGGGGCCAAAAAACAGATATTATATCAAAGATGCTCAGATGGTACTAGAGAAATCTGCTGAAATGAGGCCTTGTTAAAACTACCTGTTGTACAGGCCTTGTTTAAACTACCTGTTGTACAGGTTACAGTCAAGAATAAGGTTAAAAGGAAAATGAACTATTAACTGAATGAGCATTTGTTGGGGTGCTAACAGCATTTATTTAGGTTACAAATACAAGTAGTAAATAGAAATTATTCCACACTTTCCCTGCCACTTCAAATTACACAAGGATTTTCTGAACCATGCAGAGAACCAATAAGTAAGTTCCACTAAGAGAATCACAATCAGTTCAGTCTTGTCTACAACTTTTAATGATCACCTCTCTGACCCAGAATAAATAAATGTCCTACAAGAAACCCAATGCTTTTATATTTTCACTAGATCTACTAAAAGCAAAAGAGGGCTTCTGTTAAAAAACAGTGTTTTACATCAGACAGACACTGTTCATGACAGGAGGCTCCAGGAATGGGCTGTAATCAGCAAGTGAAATCACAGTTTCACAGCCACTCATCTCTGCCAGTGATACTTCAGTCATGAAGCACCTACTCGGAGGGCTTGCGAAATGTCATTCTCAGGTGAACACTTTTCAAAGAAAGGTCAAACTCAAAATATACACACAGACACACACCTTGAATGCAGCACAGCACTTGCCTAACTGCCACAATGTAACCCAGATGGGATATGCATGCAGCTTGTGCTGGTCTCTAGAAAACACTTTGACCTTAAATCACATCCAGAGCCACGAGACCGTGGTGCCTAAGCGATCAAACGTGAAGTATGAGGGAATATTCATGGAATGACGCAACTCTAGAGTCAGAACCCACCCAAAGAGCGAAGCAACCTACTGGATTCACCACGGACAGTTCCTCACAGGGCCAATATGTCACTGCAGTCACTGGAGTTTCAGTTTGTTACCTTTAACTGATCGGGTAAGCATTAAAAATAAACTACCCAGAATGAACTAAATATCACCCATCATACTCCAACTTTTGATGCATTTAAAAACTGAAATAAATATACAACCTGTTGTCCAGAGAAAGGAATACAAGCACAGCAGATAAATATATGATTTACCTGTGTGTAGCACCAGCTTTCAGCCACAGGTCCACAGGACATCTCCCCTGGAGGAGGGGGGGTGGACACCCGTGACATCACCAGCTGAACCCCCCAGGCAGAACCGCTGACAACCCGTTACACTTCACCACGTGACCTTCCGAACGGAGGGAGAAAATCATTGTTACAGATGGATGAACAGTCACATGAATAACAGGAATGTGCAGGAGCAGCGAGACTGAAAAGGCGAAACCTCACACATCAACTTCGTGGCAAAAATAACGTCACATTAATTCTGACACAAAACACAGAATCCTTCAAATTAGCCTTGAAGCGGTAAAGGAGAGCAATGAAGTGAATTTAACAGTAATCTGCTAGCTACTTGACAGATAATTCATCTTTAAATTAACAGCCAAATTATTTATTAAAAATAATGCATTTGTGCCATTATTTACATTATATAACAACTCGATATACAGAAAAGTGAAATGTCCTAATCCCGTCAAAAGTACTGAAGCTGAATTTTTAAGGCTCTTGTCCCTTTGTTTGTTGAATTTTTGGGTACTACGTATATTTAAAACATCCATTACCAGATCTGAATTTGACATTGAGATAACGCAGTCGAGTTAGCGTTACCTAGCTGTACCATTAAAGATTATCTTCAGATAACTTGACTTGCAGAAATACCTTATCTAAGGAGTTTTTCCCCATACTGTTATTCACTTGCATCCCCTTTACATATATTTAGCAAACTTTAACAAAGTTTTGTCTGTGCTGGAAACAGAGTGACCAGTATGACATGTGCAGTACAACAGAGCACTTTTACTTTATAGATCTTGTAATTACGAGTCTGTAATTACGACCAACGACAGTCACTCCTCCATGCAAGCATGCGCTTGCATCATGTGCTGGCTTGAAACAGCTTAACGACTGGGAGTCAACCGAGGACAAGATGAAAGGGCAATGTTTTAATTAACTTGAAATAAGATTAAAAGTGTCAGATGACAGTTTAAACAACAACTGGAAATGCAACATCAAAATAATACTGGAAAAACTGTGTCTCAGTACATTGGGGTGATATTTACTGATAGCTGAAAACCAAATGATACTGAACCTGAAGGACTAACAAGATCAGAGAATTCAGCATTGTCTCCCTGTATAACAATGACATATTCAGTCGAAGAAAGAGTAACATTTTAAAAACGAAGTGTTATACGACTGTGCAATCACAAAACACAGATAAAATTCTTATAGCACCATCAAAGGCAAATACTGGTTTCATCCAGAACACTTGTGACTCTGGATGTAAATACTGATTTTGAGGCAATATACTGTGTTAAACTGACAAATTTAAGTGGGTAACAAGGACGAAAAAATTTCAAACGATAATTTAAGGGAAATTTTGCAATGCCCATCCCCTCCCAACGCACTTACTGAAGATGCTGAAGAAGGTGTATGTCTCATGCTATCATCCAAGACATCACCGCATGTTAACCGCATGCGAAGGTGGCGTAGTGGTGACCGGAAGACTGCGATGAGAAGGCAGTTTTCGATTAGGTAATAACCGCACGCTCTATGGTCATCCCAGCGGAACCCATCATCCTGAAGGCAAGAGTTAAGCGATGGCACCAATGTTAGTATAAGGCAAGCGTATGTCAACTTCAGGGCAAAGATAATAGCAAAACAAAACAGCGCATTGGCATGCAGCTCTGATTCTCATAATCAAAGAAAGTGTTTTTTTGCAATGTCCAAGGGCCATGGTTCCCTTATTGAGGTAAGGGAGCTAATGACCAGGACAGGAGTCATAATATTATAGAACATGAAAGAGACACAAACAGGAGTAATGAATTTTGTACTCCAAAACACAGTTCTTCAAAAAAACACAAACAAACCAAATCATACCAAACTAGTGGTATTATTTGCACAAAATAAATAACTTGATACATTAGCTCTCCATTACGTCAGGTTATTTAACTGGCACTAGTGGCTGGAAAGTACCATCTAGAAGATTCGAAATACATCTATTTGAAATAATACAAACTCAAATACAAATTGTGTACGAGAGAGTCTCAAGCTGCCGGAAACAAATTCCTTGTGGGCCCCAGCGCACTTGGAGAATAAAAGCGGATTCTGAAATTCTGCAAGTAAAAAAAAACCAGGGATGCACTGGTTGCATTTTCCTTGGCTGATCCCGCCTGCCAAATGTTTTTTTAAAAGTCTGACCTGCCGATACTGATCCTGGTGTTGTAACTTTTTCTTAGTTTAATAATAATTAGCAGACTAAAAGTTTTTAAATGCTAGTTTAATTTTATCTTTTGAAAAAACCCTTTCAAATAAAAATAACTACACAAGTGTCAAATTAAATAGAGGTGCACTGATCCAATATCCAGATAAGAATCGGCACTGATCCAGACCTATTAGACAGATCGGGTATCCGCCAAATGTTACCAACTTTCTTATTTAGTTTTTGGCAGTATGTGAAAAGATGGTTCCTACTTCTTTTTAAATTGATTTGCACAATCAAATGTGTATGCATCTGTCAAGGTGAACGCCAATGCTACCTCCCAACGTTTTGCCACTCAATGGGTTTGACTGAAGTGACTTTTGCCAGCTGTGACGTCATGCACATACCCTTTGCAGTACAAGGAGCACAAAAACATCAGATAAGAGGATGACATTCTGGAAGTATTTTTACGTTAACAACAACTAGTAGCACAGCCATTTGCAATCTTTGTTTGGAGAGGTGGAAGTAGCGTTTAGTGGAAAATCGGACTCAACAAAAGCACACGCAACTGTGACACAATGTGAGTAATATGACAAAAGCAATGGATGATTTGGGGGCTAGCTTGGGCTGTATTGTGCCCTCGATGCAGCTTGTGACATTCTAGGGGCTGCTATCGCTATGAAATGCAAGTGATGCTGGTGCCAGTCCGAGAAAAATTATGGGCCATTTTAGGCATTCGCTCCTTTGCTAACACCCTTCTCAAGACATTCAAAGTGAACTGCAATTGCCTCAAAAATGCTTAAAATAAAATGGAGCAGTACGTTATGTATGTTATTTTCATTTGCATATATCAGTTTTTAAATTAATAAAGTGTAAATTATATTAAAGTTAAAAGAGCTTTTGCATCAGAATCTGTAACGGTAGTGGCAATTGTGTATCAGAACCAAATTGGAATTAAACGTGGATTGACCCATTCCTAATTAATATGGTCGTTCCAAATGTTTTTGACATAGACAACTTTTTTGTTCACGTCTTACACACTGCGAATTTAACGTCTTTGTCCCACACTGTAAAGAATCTCCTAATGGGCATGTTTCTCATACCCATCAAGTAATATTAGCAGGGGAGGGAAGGTAAGAGGCAGGAGAAATGACAGTGGATGGAAACTGTTACGACAAAAAGTAGCATTACTTGGTGAACTACATAAAATTGGCTATATTTAGACTGATTGACCTATTGCCAATCAGCTCCAATCTCGGGGAAAGTCTGCTATTTCCAGTCACTAGCCACACACACACACAGTACGGAAAGTACTTGCCATACAGTGATAAGTATATAAAAACTTATGTACAGAGAACTAACTAATGAATGTTTGCCAGCAACTTGACGCATCTGTAAAAAGTATTTAGGATTTCAAAGAAAGTCACGTGGTAGGGTGAGGTTTTGTTTGGTTAGCTCAGAATGGCCAGAGGGGACGTTTAAAGAAGGTCCACTCTGCGTTTGCACCAAATAGAACGCCCCAACAGCTACATCACAAACACACAAAGCCCAGCCAAGTGTGGTGCACTGCACAAAGTCACCCAAGAAGGCTAATTGCAGCACTGTCATCCAAACACCACTTTTCACCTTAACAACGCGGCAACATCAGAATGGTGCCAATGTAATTAGGAAAACCGCATAACTATATTTGGGTCTTAAGAAAACACTCATCAGTTAGAAATGACGCTGTATAAAATCACCTGCCACCAGGCGTCAGACATGTTTACTCTCTGGAGCAGAAATGAACAAACTCAATTTCCATCATATAGCCGCATCATAACTGCCAGCTTCACACTGTTATAATACTTCAGGCATTTGGAAGATTATTTTACCCCCTTAAAAGCATTTCAGTTTGCAACAAGTCCTGGAATGGACCAGAATGAATCTCACGATACTTCAAATCCTGACAAACCCTAAAGAAAAGGCAACACTTAGTGTTTCCAAACCTCTGTGCATCCACTTCAGAAACACTGCAAACATGTCAAACCGCATATATTTTAGTGTCAGAGACACATCAGTTATATTTACATAGTAAATTTAGTGAGTAGTAGGTGCACAAAAAAAAAAAAAAAAAAAATTAAAAGTGCGTGTTTTGTTTATCAGGAAAGGGAACTATGACAGATGAGTATAACTACCTGCTTTTTCAGACTCTGGTCTTTAACAACTAGGTGAAGGTGACGTGTGTGTGTGTGTGTGTGTGTGTGTGTGTGTGTGTGTGTGTGTGTGTGTGTGTGAGAGAGAGAGAGAGAGAGAGAGAGAGAGAGAGAGAGAGAGTCTGTATGTATACATGTGAAACAGAAAGAGTGTGTTTGGAAGAGGGGGGGCAGGAAGATAAACCAGACGGCGACAACAACAACAACAACAACAAAACTTTCGACTTTCTCTCCGATTTTCGATACTTAAACACACCAACCCTTCTTCCACTGGGACACTTAGAAGCCCCCCAAGTTTAAAAGGGGACACGGGACACCATGATGGCACTCCTTACCCACACACAAAACACAACATCCGTCTCTATTAATAACTGGTTTATTAATCATCAACCACTCCGGCTGATTAGCCAGGGCTTGTCCGAAGGATAAGAGACGAGCTGCTAGCAGGCTACTGCTAGCCAACGCACGTTAGCCTGTAGCTAAGCGGAGTGCGACACTGGGCCTCGAAAAGTAGCTAACCGGCAATCTAACCTATATTAACAGGGCTGAGAAACAACAGGGGGAACAGGAGGGGGCAACATCACTTACTTTAGCTAGCTAGCTTGGCCTAATTCTCCACAGTCAAAAACAAGCACTACTCTGAAACAAAGGCCCACTAACATTTTTCACTACGGGTGGCTCGGAGTGTAATCAAGCGGCTGAAAGGCTACATATGCACGATCGACAATTTTTTGAGACAATCGCTGGGTCGTCCAGAATCATTACCTTATGTGTCATATTTATCAAAACACTGTTTAAAATCTTAAATAGAAATTATTTACAAACCTTTCTTTCACTCTTCCAGCAGGAACAGATCCCTAAATACCTGCTGTGTTTCGCTCCCTTTCTTTGTGTGCAATTTCAGTAACTTAAAATTGAACTTTTTCCCTCCCTTGTTTTTCTTTTTTAAACAAACGCTCTGTTTTTCTGCCTCCTAAAACAGCTTTGTACCCATAGCGGTGGCTGCAGCTTTGGTAATCTTTCCCAGGCAGAAGGCGCATGCGCAATAAGCGCTGAGTCCTCACCGAAACTTCCTGCTTTTTTTTCTTTTCTTATTTTACCATCGGTCTTCTTCTTTTTATTGCCGGCGTGATAGTTTCGATTCTCTCCGACAGGCCCGTGTTGATTCTGCAGAAAAACCAGTCAAAACAATATAATGTAATTTAGGCCGCAATGTATTATAACCAACTTGCAGGACAGTTTTCTGGAAAAGCAGTACGCTTGCTGATCAGAGTGAAGAAAAATTACATTTAAAGGACTCGCCGAAACAATACGTTGATTAATATTCAATATATATAATTTATCATCAATAACTCAAAATTCATTACGATTGATTTATGATGATACGTATCTAATGATGTTACAGTGATAGTATTTTTCCAGGATTTTAAGAAACTTTGCTAACCGAATTACGTGTATTACGAAAACAGATATGTCGCTCTTATAAACAGTATATAGTTTTATCAAAAGATCTATTATTTACTGAATAATGCATATTTGTTCGTATGTGGTACACAGTGTCTTCTCATCTGTTTCGATGTACCGTTTACCTATACATTATAAGAATTTGCTTGTCAGCAGTACAATGTTAAGTGTGTTGCGTCTTAGTTTCATTGCTCAGACTTTATCAATGTTTAGAACAAAAATGTTGTACTTGTCAGTGGTGAGAGAAAACACATGGTGGATTCTTCATTTATTTTGCAAATTATTATTGTTATGCGTGTCTCATGGATTACACCGTGTGCCACAATTTTAGGCACTGCCAAAAAGTCTAAAAATCACGTTTAATAACAAAGTTATAGCGTGCAAGCAAATATCTGGTGTCCTTTGGTGCTCAGGCTACTTATCTGATCTCAGCCAATCAGAATTCCAGAAGTTTTGTTAGAGTTGGTCACTCAAACCAGTGCTACTTCTGGTCTGTCTTGAACAGATTTCAATGCCTGATCTAATTAAATTCCATTGAGTGGAAGGCCACCTACCATGTGACCGAGAGTGGAGCTATCAATAACCAGAACAATTAGATCCCACTAATCCTATGAGATATTACTTTCACATAGAAAACAGACTTCATTGAAATTCATCACTTTGGAACTGCAATGTGATTATGCCTGTCTATAGACTATAGATTGCGTTTTGGAAGGTGTCACTACTTCGAAAAAAACTACATATATTAAAAATTTACAAGAAACAATAGAAAACACATAAAAAACTCAAATAAATAGAAGCAAGAAAAAAATGAACTAATTATTAAAAATCTCCAAACTGTCAGTTTAAGGTATATTGTTTTGCCAAAAATATTTTTTCCTTTAAAAATTAAGTGGGCTACTCGAAAAAGTTGAGGTTTCCATGGCAACCACCCTGACATGAAATTAACACCCGGAGAATGAAACACGAATGAAAGAGGACTCTTTATTCCATAGGTGTGTACATAATAACCTAAGAATAACAACTAAAATCTCATTCTATTGTAAGATATAAATAGTTGACATTTATAACTAACAATTTGCGATGTGCATTTAATATTAAATGATGGGGATTTAGGGTCTAAAATGAGTTACGATTTATGGTCAAAAAGTTATGCATGCATTAAATAATCATAATAAGCATCACCTGGTTTTAGAGCTCTCAATAAGTAAAAATTCTATAAAAAGGTGATACATCAGCATGCTCCAATGGTTAAGACAAATGCATTGATCAAAATGCATTTTTTTCTCAATCAAAACATTTTACCATAGACACAGACGAGTCTTGCCACTCTCATGTTTGTCCATGTATGGACAGGTTGACAAACCCTGTCTGTACTATAACACAGGAATGTGAAATGACTAGAATAGTCATCTCCCTGTGATTTGTGAGACTTATAACGCCTCTCTCAATGAAAACATTTATTGGCGTTGTAGGTAATTATTGGTTTTTGCTTGATAATCAGTAGCTTTGTAATAAATTCATGTTACTTAATATCAAAAGGTAGCTAGCAAATTTTAGCTGTGATTTTTGGGTCTTTCTGCTGGATTTTACTGTGTTTTACAGCATCATAAGCATTGAGGCTCGCTACCTACATAAAATGTCAAATTAAGTTCTTTTTTTGAAAGCTAAAACAATATAATAAAGTGGTAAAATCAAAAGTTTGGTTTAAAATATAGTATTCCTTATTGTGTCCCCATTGAAAAACAGTGCGAGAAGCAGCTCCAATTCCGGAGAATTAAGCCAAACATGTTGTCCATGAAGACTGTAATCTTCATAGATTATGTAGCCTAACTGCCATTTGAGCAAAATTAGACGAGGCGCCATTTTGAAACAGAGAGAGAATTTGTTATCGCAGACTTACAGTGTGTCATTATGCCGTATTGTTTTAGGATGGCTCACCCCTAAGCTGCTTTATGTTCGCACACCATTGGCAGCTGGGAGGGTGAAGAGGAGAAGAGTGAAAGGCTCTGCAAGTGAGGGAGGCTAGCAGAATGAGAGAGAAAAGAGCCTCTAATTGCTACACACTGTGAAGTATTTGCCCTCACTAGGAATATATACCGTAAACTGTGGAGTCAAATAAGTGCTGCATGTGACTTGAACAACCAACATCGCTGTGTTAGGGTTTAATTTCAACATATACCATGTTGTGAGAGATTTGTGTATTCTCATACCAAATCCATATATGAGTAAGATGTTAATGAGTGAAAATTTGAATTTCTGAGGGGTCAGGATGGCTGGGTCAGTGGGGGGGGGGGGGGGAGATATCCCTT
>JAODUD010000001.1:47248782-47269592 GCA_026784285.1 Stomatorhinus walkeri | reverse complement strand
TTTTTTTGTTTTCTTCACTTTCCATCAGATTACGAGTTGTGATTATGTAACATGACATGTAACAGCACGTGCTTTATTACGGTGCTGTCCATTGCAGCGCAGAGTAAGAAATTCCAAGGGGTTTCCCTGTTAAAAGTGCACCATGCTGAAATTCAATGTTAATTTTAAAAATATATTATTATTATTATTATTAGTTTATTATTATTATTATTATTATTATTATTAGTTTTCAAATGAAGTGTGACCTGAGTTTATTTTGTGTGTCCGCAGAGGATACCCAGTGCCAGTAGATAAATACTAACCAGGTGAGTAATAATCATGACAAGCTGCCATACTACACTCCTGATTAATGAAGAAAGGGGCTAGGCTTGTTCTATTCTTACTGATGGGTAGAAGAACTTTAATAAAATTGCATAAAACAATCCAATAAGTAAAAAATAACAGTAACACAATAAAACAAATACAATAATGAACAAAATCGTATTTAACTGTGGCATTTAACCATTTTTGATTATTCTTTTATAAAATGATCACACTATCAGCTACATTTTTCCTCAGGCAATGTTCTTGTCGGTAAACTATAAAAAAGTAATTTCTAGAACAGTACAGTGGTTTTCCATTACATCAGGTTACTCGTGTGGTAAACCAGCCCTAACCATTTCACACCCCCGCCCATACACACACTTGCACCCCCCATACACACATATGCTCACACAATTACTTGTCAGAAGAAAGGGGGCTCGATATGAAATGGGAGCAAAATAAAAGGCAGCAAGTCTGGGATGTGTCGGATGTGTGTTTTATTTCTTCAGCAGGAAGTTAAAGATAACGTTCCTTTCTCCCTTGCATGATTCGCGCCGGGCTGGCGTTGGTCTGACAGGCCCCACAACGGCCCCTTTTAACCTCCCTTTTCTGACAGCTGGCTTTACCGGCACTGTTTTATTTATTTATAAATTTGTACTTTTCTGCAAAGGGCAATTTCATAAAAAGGCACACGGGATCTGCAATGGAGTTAAACCTTAAGCTAATGACAGCCAGGATTGAGAAATGAAAGCAGTAATAAATAGGATCGTATTTGTACTATGAGATTTTATGCACAAAACAAGAAACATAATCCTTTTTTGATTCATTCTTTAGTCTAATTACAGATATTGTTTTTTAAACAAAACAGAGGAAAGCTTTTCTAAAAATCTTACTGACAAGGTCATGTAAAAACTGGAATTTGGACAAAACAGTTCTAGATTTAAAGATGGCTAAGCCAAATGGGAATTTATTGATCAGTTTGTTCTAAATCAGGTGGGGAACCAGATCTTTGGAGAGCCAGTGTGGGTGCGGAATTTGGGTATGACCTCCCAATCTGCCAATAACAGTCAGTACACAGGACTGGAGCTGAGAACCACTGCTTTAACATTGGCTGATTGAGAGCCCATCCCAAAATCCCGCACCCACACCAGCCTTCCATGGAACATGTTCGCACCCCTGTTCTAGAATCGATTAACCAGTAGTTTTTGGTTTTCAGAAATGAAGAAAATAGCATATGTTATGGGTATACATTTCTGTTTCCCTGGATAAAAGTGCAATAGATGTGCCTTTGGTCCATGGTGAGCGGGGGCACTCTGTTTGGTGGCTGATTGCTGATTTGTTGAGATAAACACAGCATCCGCATGGAAGCCTCAGACCAAAGCCAGGGAAAGCCAAGCCAACAGACCAGCGGAGAGATTAGGAAGGTTACTCCCTGCATCAAGAGGTCAGGTAGCCTCAGGAGCATCCGTCTGTACTTTTTGCAGCAGAAAGCTTAAAGTATGTGGTAGGGGTCAAACTGTTTGGATAGAAATGCATTGTAGGCCAAGTCAGATAGTATGAAAGCAGATGTTTGGGCTGTGCAGCAAAGCCAATAATGTAATTGAGAGGGAGGTTTGAAAATGTAATAATCTGTGAGTCATAATTTTTCCCCTTATGCGTGTTGGTCTTTAGGGTAAATGCTCTTTCCTTGATTTTGAAATCATTCATGTGATCATTACAAGATTGCATGACCTCCTGATGCTCTCTGTTAAGCAGGTATGGTAATGTCTTATCTTGATAATATTTGACAACGTGAGACTTTTTTACACTGGGATATTAATGATAATTACGAGGACTGCACACGGACATGGGGCTGGGCGGAAGGACCGGGGACTTTTTCTTGGGGAAGAGAGCAAAAGCTGCTTAGTAAACGCAGCGTGGAGGATCAAACACAGAAGACAGCTGATTCATAGTGAGAACGCAGATAAACAGCCACAAAGAGACCAAATGGTAACTGTGTCAAAACTGGGTTTGGACATCAGTGTTTGACCATCTTTTTGATCGTATAAGGATGAGGACCTGGACTAAGGCACAGTTGAGCTGAATGAATACTGTATGTCTGTCAGCTGATGCTGCCCTGGGATGTAAACTCTCTGATCTCACTAAATCAGAAGATCCCTTCATGTATTGTCATGGATTTTCAGAGTCAATTTTCTGCAAGATGCACAGCTGGCCTGACAGAGGAAACTACACAGGCATTTGTTTACTGGCAAAAAAAAATATTTCAAATGATAAAACATACAAATATTAAGTGCTGGAAATAAAATGTTAACACTTCAATTGATAGCTTACAATTGGAAGATGACAGTTTGATCATGTTGTTAGGACTCCATATGAATGATTGCAGTAAAGCATTTTGATATCCTTGTGTGTTGATCTAGGTTGGCGTGGGAATAAAATATGTTAAAATAAAGCACTGTTAGTGAATTTGTGTGGTTTTGTTTATATAACAGTCCTGAGCAAAGCTCATTATAAAAATGAGCCACCCTGTCTTCAATCTAACCCATGAACTACCAGACATCAGGAAAGGAACGACCTGTGCATTTACCTACAGGCATACACATCTTGGCAAGTTAGAGACACTAAATCGTCTAACCATTGGACTGTAGCAGGAAACTGGAGTACCTGGAGGGATTTAGCACAACACAGGGAGAACGTGCAAACTCCAGCACCAAGCAGGGGCCGAATTTGATCTGTCCTCTGGGGAGATTTGACGTTGATACTCACTGAGCCATCCTACATATAGCATAGTTCCCTTGACACGCGTACAGTCATAGATTATGGAAATAGCTACGCAATGAAGTTCCTCTGACATATTTGACCATACTTCCCCATCAAAAAGTGAGCACTTTTATTAGATAATATCTATTAGGTTAATTGCATACTTAGCAATAGATAATGGGGCAATTTAACACTAAGGACTCTGACCAGCAGTGCTGTTCATGGGAGGTGAGAGTGGGGAGTTAACTTCACCATCCATATTTCGAATCAAATCAGGCTCATTACATTCACTCTGGAGCAACTCCTCCGTGATACGTACTGGGGGGAGAATCACACAGAAGTCAATTAGAATTGTCATCTCTGATCTGAGCCAGTTTCCCAGACACTGGCCATTTTCCGGGAGTCCATATCCCTGGGATCCCGGGCACTGACAGACATCTCCGCTTCTCAAAAGAGGAGATGGAGAATGAGGCAATAATTAAAGAGCTGGCATTTATCCTGAGCCAGCCCTCTCAGAGATCTGAATCTACAATTATCCGGTAGAAAATTGCATTGTCAGGATAGAACCCAATGGTAATAATGGTCCTCAACTGACTGCTGGTGCATTGAACAGTTGTCTTTCAGTCCAAAAGAGGACTAGACTATGACTGGTTATTTACTTTTCTATGCTCAAGAGAGGTAACGTTTAAATGAAGTTTGGACTGATATTTTGTTTATTTTATATTGTTATAATGTTAAGCTACCAACTTGCAGAGGAAAATTTGGGAGCTGGTGGTAGGTGTCTGTAGGTCTGTGCAGTCTTCACTGGTCTCATGATTTCATCCAATGACAATCATCATGTAAAAAATTTAATTTGATTCCACGATGCATTGTGGTGCGTCCTCACTTTTCTATATTAATGCACATGGCTACGTTTTCGTTAATGAATACAGCCAGTCAGATAAATATGAGCTCCTTTTTATTATTTTAACATATCGGTAACAGGCCATGTTTTAATTAATAAGCACATTCATAATGCATTGTGGTGCGTCCTCACTTTTCTATATTCTATGTTCATAAAGCATTATAAACATGGCTATAATTATTTATGAAAAGGGATAACACATTATTGCCATGCCATGCCACTATAAATACCTTTAGAGTGCAGTACAAAGTATCCCTAATGCTTATACTGACCATTATAATGCATTATAAAGGTATCTATAGTGATTTATAGATGAGATTTTCATAAAGCATTCCTGGCTATAATGTGTTATGCCTTTTGATGAATATTTATAATTCTTATGAATGCATTATTATTTCTTATGGATGTATTTATAAATTACTAAAAACATGGCCTGAAATAATGTGTTACCAACATTTCCTCACAAAGGAACTTCAGCAGTGTATTTCTTCATAAAAGAAAATATTTTAGTGTTAACAATAAACGTCTTAAGGTGAAATAAAATTGTAAACCAAAATAAATAGAACTAACATCACAATGAGTTTGAAAACAGCACAGATGGCAGTGAACTACTAATTTAAATAGTATAGTATACACTGCTGCTTCGCACCTCTGGGACCTGGGTTCGAGTCTCCGCCTGTGTGTGGAGTTTGTATGTTCACCTCATGTTGTCGTGGGGTTTCCTCCAGGTACTCCGGTTTCCCCCCACAGAATAAAAACATGCTGAGACCAATTGGAGTTACTCAATTGCCCATAAGTGTGCATGTGTGAGTGAATGGTGTGTGAGTGTGCCCTGCGATGGGCTGGCCCCCCCGTCCTGGGTTGTTCCCTGCCTCGTGCCCATTGCTCCCGGGATAGGCTCCAGACCCCCAACGACCCAGTAGGATAAGCGGGTTGGAAAATGGATGGATAGTTCATAATATCAAAAAAGTTTACAGAAATATCTACTACTAAATTATATTGTAAACTGAAATACATATTATAGACCAAGCCTTCCTGTTGTGTGAAAATTGTAATTTCTCTAAAACAAATCATTCTGCAATGCAATAATGTATAAAAAGGTTTTCAAGTCGTAGCACTGGGTACTGGAGTACTGGGTACTGGTACTGGGGACTTCCTGACATCACAAACATGACTTACTGTTCATTGGGAATTTGTAGGTTCTTCTATAAGAACATTAGTTGGTTCACATGTTCTGCTTTGAGTCTGCTTCTTTTTGCAGTGACCATGTCTCCTGCAATGGAGAAAACCCGCTCTGCAGATTTTCTTCCACTTTTCTTAAACTTACAGTGTCTCATCAATTCTTCACTGAGCTGGGTCTGCTGTTTTCTTTAAAGTGGCAGGTGTTAGCTTCCAAGAGAAAATGCAGCTAACGTGGCTTTCCAGGTTAGTGGTATTTTTAAGATATTTGATTTTCGTGTGACAGACTTTACAGACAGCGTGCGTCTTGTACAGTTCATGCTTCCCACTACATGTCTGCTTTCAAAAAACTTGGTGTGTTTTTAAAGACTCGTTCTTGGCTTTCATCACCATCCGCCATTTTGTGCTAGCTCCGTTCTCCCACGATTCAATGCGACATTGTCAGTATAGGCTGCTGGTTGCTACCATAGACGGTAAAAGTTGCTACGAAGAAGTTCTTTTGAACCGTAGAACTTTATTGTCCAGCTGCAGCTGGAAAGTGAACAAGCAATATTTACATGGTTATAATCAATTATGTGCTGTCATCGCATCGATGGGATTGGCGCTCCAGCCACCGTAACATCTTCACACAGCTCCAACAAAGCAGGCAGGACTCTATTCTGCTCTCCTTGGGAATCGCTCTGCAACCACCCACAGGAAGGCTGCACGCATGATGAAAGGGATGGGGGAAAGCTCACGGGAGCCCCCTGGGAGGGATGAAACTGCTGGAGAGCCAATGGGGATCAGGCCCGTTGAGAATTGGAACTGTTGTGGTGCTGAGGCATTGCAGCACTCAGGTTCTAATTTGAGGTGGCCCATCTGGGTAGGTGCATGGGATATCTTGTCTCCCCAGGATGATGACTGTGTTTCAGAGAAGCTTTATAAACTCTGCATTTCAGTGTAGACACTCTCTGAGCTACACAGACAGGTAGTGGCCAGATCTCTGTAGGTGGGAACACATATTATTGGTCTGGTTACTCTGATGGCTGCCTTATTCAGGAAGTAGTTGTTGTTGTGACAGATTGGCCCCTCCTGATGATGTCTGTGTCACTCCTTCCAATGATTGTGAGACTCAGGCTAGGACACTCTCTGGGTGTCTTTTCTGTTGCCTCAGTATATACTTTAACTGCAGTGCACAATGTCTCGACGAGGGAAATATTTTATTCAAAACTTTGCTTGGTTGTTGATAGGTACCTGCGAGTTGACATTCCTCTGGTTGACTGACAGGTCTGGCTATGAAGATTGTGTCGGTCCCCAACAGTTTGGCGACCGTAGTGAACGTTTCTTGACTTTGCATAAAGTTGGGGGCTGTGGGTCGCTGGATCCAAGTTACAGTGCCCTGAGCTGCATCGTTGCACATCGTTGCAAGTGGTGCAGTAAAGGAAAAATATCACATCCTCGTGTGCAGGGCCTGGAGGTTTCTACAGAATTTCAGGGTCTACAGGAGTGCTTGTTGCTGTAGGACTTCTTGTTGCTACTCTGAAGATTCAGATTAGGCCTATTAGGCCACGACCTACTAGGAGAATGAGGCTGCACCAGGCCAGATTCTAAGATCAGGTTGTTTCTAATTAGTTCCACATGATGTTTGTGTAAGGAACTCACAGACCCTGAAGGTCATGGAGCATTATGGTTGTGTTGCCGGTGTTCCTAGAAGGAGGTGTGTCATCTGTCACTGTATCCTGGATATAATCAAGAGCAGTCACAGTGCACGGCTTGATGGCAACTCCGATCAGTACTGGGAACTGAGAAGGATGGCTATGAGGGCAGATAAGGAGACATTTGCTAGTGGATTCTGTGAGCACATGACATGCCATGTATGGTTTAGTGACCCACGTCCTGCTTACAGAGGAATCAAAGCATTATCAAGATCCGAATCTGTTCCTCGGAGAGTCAGTCAGGGTGAATGATGGAACAGTCCAGTTGTGACCAACTGGGCTGGCTACTTTGAGCAACTATTTAAAGTTGATCCTCTGGCTAGGATGTTGGACGTCTCTTGGTCCACAGTACTTGAGGTTGACCTTCCGAATAGCTGTGAACCACCAAATCTCGCTGAGAGTACACAGGTGGTGAACCAGCTGAGGGTAGAGAAGGCTGCAGGGATCTGTGGATTCTGGGGTGAACTCCAGACTGGAGGTCTGTCCTCCTGGAATTGCAGGCAACCATTGCTTCCATCTGGGAGATGTGCATCATGCTAACTGAGTGGAAAATGGGACTTGTTGTCCCTATCTGGAAAGCGAAGGGTGACTGCCTGGATAGCTCTACTCTCAGTGCCAGGTAAGGTCCTTGCTAGGGTCAACCTCAACAAGATCCATGATCATTTGCTAGCCTACCAGCACCTGGAGCAATCTGCTTTTTTACGCCTAAGAAGGCTACCATCAACCATTGTGGGCCCTGTGTTGTGAGAGAACACCAGTAATGGCAGAACGGCCATGTGGCATGATTCCCCGAGGGTGATCCGACTCACATGATCCTCACTGCTGAGGACCCAAGCAACTGGACCAGGCATGGGGACCCCCACGTAACACCTGGATGTGGCAAATAGACAGCCATTTCCAGAGGGTGGTATTGGACTGTGTGTTGGCCTGGGGGGGGGGCGCCAACAGGGATCCCAAGGTGTTTCGTCGTGTGGGGTCGTGCGCTGTGCCTGTGCAACCTCCCCAACCTGACCTGAACATGATGTGTGGTATTGAATACTTTTCTTTGGAAAATAAATTGGACTCTTAATTTCTTATATGCAGTTCATCACCTGATTATGACAATCATTAATTATTTCACATTGCATTGTGTTCCGTATAATGTGTACAATTCCTCAGCCCTCATCTGGATAAATTTTGAAAATGGTTAGATGGGTGGGTAATTGTCTTCTAATTGCAGAAGGGAGTTTATTAAATGGCCATGTTTGAAAAGTAAGGGATTAATTTCAACTGTACCAGAAGTATAATAATTCTAACAGGTCACTTGACTTTATTTCACCATTAAAAATAAATTTACCCAGATGTTTACTTCCTACCACTCTCTTCCTGACTGTATCCACTTTCACGGGGTAAGTGAGGAACATCTGCACATAAGGCAATTAAAAGCTTTAGTGCATTAGTCAGGATAGTAGCTTGTAGGCCCCAGGGCCAACACACAAGAACTTAAGGCTTTATTGGAAGATACTTCATTCAACACACCACAAAGTTCACTTCAGATGCATTTCAGCTAGCACTTAGAAGACTTAAATGTTCTCAAGATTTTCTCTTTTACTTTGCGATGGTCCAAATGCAATGCAGAGAAAGTTGCCTGAAAGTTAAAATAATATGACCTATTAAAATAAAATCAATTGATGTTTTAACAAAGTTTACCAGGTACAGGAAAAGACGATGACTAGAAAGGAAGTTTGATAACTGGATAACCGCTTATGGAAAACAGATCGATCATTACTGAAGAATGACAGAATAGAAGATCAGATTAATTAAAGTTAATTAACCACTCAAAAAACTATAGACATTAGCATGGATCGCGATGTAAAATGGGGCATTGTGAGGCAAAGAAAACAGACGGAACAAAGCAAACAAAATATGCAGGAAGGTCAATGTTGACTTAGCGAGTCAAACAACTCGGGGGGGATTCCCAGGTTGGAGTGCACTTATAACACCTGTCAAAGCTGATTTGTTGCTCCTGGGGGGTGGGAAAAGCAGTGGAAGCCTTGTGTAGCGCCTACCACCTACTGAAAATCACACAGCAAGCAAAGACCTGCATGCAGATCAACCATCAGGGTCTAATAAGGTTTGGTAGGCCCGTTGTTCATAAATAACCAAATGGCCTTGCATTGAAACATTTAAAAAAATTTTTTAATAAATGCCACATAGAGAGACAATGATGTTGCATTTACGATACATTATCTTGTGTGAATGAATATGATAAAACACGATAATGATCAGGTCAAATGAGCAGCATATGGATTCATCAAATAAAATGAAGTGTAGTAAGGTGTTACCTTGGCTGAAATACAACTCCTCTAACAATGTGACTTTAACTCTCAGAAATGACTGTTTATAACCAGCTTTATATTCCAAGGTTGAGCTTGATTTATTGACTGCTGAATGAATTGAATGCATACAATATACCTTGAAACTAACATCACTATGGTCTTATTGGCATTAAATGTCAACAGTCAATTTTTATTTAATAGGACTGACTGACCTGACCACCCTGCAGCACCCTCCCCATTACACAGGCCTAGAAGGAATTAAAATATTCAAATACTCTGTAAGGAAAAACATTTTAATTTCCCGTTGACATTAAGATGTCATGCCTTGTAGGCATTTGTTGGTATAAGGTACCTTGCTAGCTCTCCAATGCTTCAAATGTTCCTCCTGTTTTAGTTGAAACACAATTACAAAAACACCCTTAAACCAATTAAATGGAGGGACAGGACAAAATTAAACTTAGATTTTTTTTTTGTGTTATTGCTCTCCCATAACCTTTTGAAAATGCTCGGCAATTTGTTGCTAAAGCAACCCAAATGCAGCAAACTGAATTTATTATCTGTGAATGATGTGACAGCCCCCCCCCCCCCCCCCAACCCCCCATTGTTCTGAATTTGTTCATTATTGCCTTAAGAAACTGTGCTGATATAATAGCCATCAAGTTTTATCAACAATGAATAAATTTAATTTTGTATTATTTTTACATCGTTAGACGTATTGGATAAGCAGTCATGGAATATGGAGGTGTGGGTTGGCACCCCAGCCTGGTTTGTTCCCTGCCTTGCACCCACAGCCCCTGGGCTAGGCTGTGAAGCCCCTGCAACCCTGAACAGGACAAGCCGTTACAGAAAATATGTGACTGGAACAAACGTAGGTAATATAATGATGTATGATTAATGACTAGGAGAATATTAATTGACAGATTCATTTAACTGGGTTATTCTGTTGATTAATACTCACCCTGTACCTTTTGGTATTGGATTTATTTTTGCCTTATTTTCCGGTATAAAATAGCATCAGAAGCTGTCCGTAGTGATTTAGCAAACTGTAAAGTCTGAGCCTCAGTATGCTGCTTGGGCAGTAACTCCATCAAACACACCCTCTGCTCCTTATTCTGCATGGAAAAGGACTAAGCCACTCAGTAACCCTTTAGCATCCACACAAAGCGATTATGACCATCAGAGCAGTAATATACCAGGAGTCTGTGCTCAAAAACTCCAGGTTCAGCATTTTTAAGGGTACTGCTTGTCCAGCCTAACAAGACCGACCTAACAAGTCACCTCAATAACAAGAGTTTCAGTTTTGCTAAGAAAGAACTATTGCACAACATTTATATCTGTATTGACATAGCTATTTGCGTTACTCTATGTCTAGCTTTGCTACCGTTATTAATGTATTGCAAACAAGTTTAACAGAAGCGAAAGCCATGAAGCAGTAGATCTATGGTAGATGTGATCTATCCACTGGCTGAGCAGCAGCTCGCTACAGTCTCAGTAAATGTCATTGCAATTTACTGCATCATCCCACTTCCCAGTATTAATGAAGTGCTCAGGACCAGTTCTAGGATCCCAGAAAACACTGATATGTAGAATTTTTTAACTGGTCTATCTGACTATATTTCTCTTGGACAGGAGACATAATTTTATACAACATTCTTCATAGCAACAAAATAGCACAGGTGCACTGAACATAAACAGATGCTTTACACTACATTATCTTTTGGTTTTAGGATTCTTTTCATCTATTTTTTTTCCTATGGAGAGTAATAGAAGAAACCAGTGTCCTAATGCAGTAATCCTGCTCTTCAGAAGCACCATTACACGCACTATTACGGAGTAATCAGAGGATGGAGGGTATTGTCAGGGACTTATCAAGTGGGCGAGATGTATTTATGATGTGGAGAATAAAGGTCAGACAGTAGAGAATACAGCTGGAGTGGGGCTGAATGAATACAGCAGTAATGACACATGGCTGAGAAGCGTGGCTGGTTACTCTCTGCCTGTGGGCCCCTATTCCGCCATGAAAATAAATACTCACCCTCGCACTGAAACCAGACATGCTCCGGTAAAGAAGGCATCTCCGGGTCTGGTGTCTAAGCTTTACAATCCTGCACTAGAATCACTTGAAATCATTTTGGGGATTGTGCGTGTGTGTGTGTGTATCTGTCTGTGGTCCAGGTATACATTACATTGTGGGGACCAGATTGAACAATGTGATAAAAACCTGTTATTTTGACATTTTTGGGGATTATTTTATTCAGTCTCCATAAGGGGAAATTCAATCTGTGGGAACATTTCTGACTGCAGTCTAATGATGCCAGAAGTATTGGTTATTTTGTTTGGCTACATATGGTTTAGGTTTGGGCTGAGTAGGGGTTAAGGTTGTCATAGTTAGCATTAGCATTTTTCCAAAGGAAATGAATGAGCGGTTACCATGAAGATATGTTTATCTGACACGTGGCTCTGTATGTGTGTGTGTGTGTGCGTGCATGGGGTGGGGTGATGGGAATCAATGAATCAAGATCATTGCTAGTGCAAGAAAAAAATCTGAGCAAGATTTTGGATTCCATTTAATTCACACCAGCGTTTGGGCAATTACCTGCCGAATTTATCATTCAGGATTCCTCCTCCATTAGGGAAAATGATTCATTATTTCCTTATATACTGATGTAAATATTCCCTGCTTCGTTCAAAATGCACTCGCATTAAAGTAACAAATGAAATGCAGTTATCTACAGACACGTTTTCAATCATTTAAATTGCTTTACTTCTGTCGAGATGACAGCAGTTCCCGCTCCAGAGTCATTAATATCCAGTTTGGCGGCGTGTTGTAAGTGTCGATGCCTGAATATGACAGCGTACCTGTGGAGTGAGCAGGGGAGGTGGCTTACGATCCCGTCCTTCCATCAGGTCACTCATTGCCATGTGCCAGCAGGGACAACATATGGTATTTTCACTGTGGAAAAGACCCCCACGCTCCAAGGATGTGTTTGTTTGCGATGCTGGGACGGCGCGCCACAAACTGCTACGGCAACAGAATCTTTATCAGTTTTAAAGGAGGGTAATAAATGATGCTGTCAGACCCACACTCCCAAAGAATCACGGAACACTTTATCGCGTTTGTTTTATTGAACGTGCATTATTTGCCAGCTAGTTCCCCGTGAGTGGAATTAGTTTTCTCTTTCTGTTAGAAATTATTCCTCGTGTGAAAGCGTTAATGTAAAATGGACCTCAGATATCCTGAGACAACGTGTCTGATACTGTTAAGAAAACTAAATTGATTCTAATATCTTCTCATAAAACATTCAATAACACTTCTATAAGATCATACTTCAGAAACCTCTTCTTGTGGATTAGGATACCTTCGGGGCATAATAACAGATAAAGTATTATTTTTAACTACTCTGTCAGCGTTAGCTGTTTCATCAGTCTTTGAGTGTTTGAGTCATCATCTGCCGGTGAACAAAAATGAGTGAGGTAAAGCACAACGAAGAGTCATATTCTCCCTATTATTTTAGGCAGGAGCTACTCTAAGTGTTAATTACCCAGCAGTACATCCCAGATAAAAGCATGTAACAATTTACTCATTGTTTTGCATGTGAATAGCCATGCAGCTAATGTTACCTTGGAAAAAAGGCCTGTGCATTTAATGTTAACCCAAAAAAGTTTTTATTTTGCAATAGATAATTCCATCCATGTATAGATAAAGGTTTTGCAGCTGTCTTTGATTCAGAGCCTGCCGATTTAGCCACTGCCAGATGAAGGTCTTACCATCTAGCCCACAGATAATCTCAGGTCTGCTTAAACCCCATATAAATCACTGTCACCTTCCACCTTGAAAGGGTATCCAACACACTCACAAATGCGGCCGTAAGATTGACGAAATTTCTCTTGATTTGTTGTTTAAAAGGAAAGGATGAGGCATGCCACAACACACTTTTAATCCTGTGCCAGTGTTCAAGGAAAACGATGGAGATTTTCCAGACGACGCAGCAATTTAGAAGCAAAGGAAGAAGGGGGAAAAAATCACAGCAAGATACGCCCCAAAATGTCAAAGGAGAGCCTTCCGGAGAAGCATATAAAGGCACGAAACTACCTCTGCTGCCATTTTTTGGTTCAAAAGAAAAGCCGCTGGAACTTTAATTACGGACTGGAATTGGGCCAGACTGGTTGTACATGCATGGAAGGAAAAGGGATAAACCTCCCAAAGAAGTAATGAAAGAATATTACTGCCAATATACATAGTGGGTCACATGACCAGTTTCATTATAGAATTTGCATCCACAGATGTTTCATTAGTATTTTGAAGATATATTCATAAATGTAATAAATCAAATCCTAGTCACATGTCTGTTGGGCCCTTCTGCAAGGACCTTCACCCCCCAAAATGCTAAATGACTAACTTGGTGCTTGGACTCCAAGCTTCACCCTTGACTGTCTTGAAACATCAAGATGGGATATGCGAAAAGTAGCATTCCGATGTAGCTGTACTCTCACGCAAATGGAAAGAGAAGCATAATTTCTTTTAATTTATTTTCAATGCACATTTTTCTACAATCTACATGTTTGTTTCAATGAGACATTGGAATACCAGGGAGCTGCTGTCACCCGCTGACGACGTTTTTTTAAAGCCACATCTGCATTTGACTTTGCCGCTCGATTGAACCTTCCCGGTGAAACCATCCTACTCTCCTGGTCAGATTCAGGGAATCCAAAGGAGCTGTACATCTGCCAAACTCTGCACAACAGCTCTGAAATAGTAAGCCCTTCTTGTAAATAAAGGTCAAGGTCAAAGGTCAAGGTCAGATTTATTTATATAGCTAGTAAAAAAGAAACAGCCAAAGTTTTACTAAAGTACAGAGGCAGCAAGAAAATAATGCACAAAAGCACCATTTACCCAATGTCACGAATAATGTGCTTTATTTGAATAAATTAAAGGAATTAAAGAAGGACCCAAAGAAGCACCCCTTGGCATCATTTTATTGGGTGCACAGCTCTATAAATTATTTTGGTACTATTTGGTCTCACCGTACTTAAGAAAAATTTCATCATTTGTTAAAGGTGTTTAATAGATTAACTTAAGTGGGCCACATAACTCCAGAGAGGAGACGTCTTAAGCCTGATCACAAATAAATCAACATGCTAATCAGGAAGCGTTATTTCAATTGTCAGGAAGGTAGGTCAATGGCTATATTGCTAACCTGTTAATCATTTACCGTTTTTCTTTTCATTTCTAATAAAGAACAGTTAGACCACACTGTATTGTAGGAATAACAGTTTGGCTACATGAAGTTTAAAACAAATAGTAAAAACCTTGTTTAATTACTAAGACTACAATGCAAATGCTTTTTGGAAATTATTATGTCAGATAATCAGGAACAGTAGCTCTTATGCAATGTGATGCTGTTCAGCAGTTTTTCTGCGAGTACATGCCTCACATTCATTACCTGTTCATATGATTCATTTCCTTTCAAACCACCAGAAGTATCTTGCAGTAAAGAGAAACAAAAAAAAAAGATATAAAATATGGTGTCTCAATACACAATGGATTCAGAATCCAGGATGTATGTACTGTACACCGGGAATTGCTTTTCTGTTCCCTGAAATTCTTACACACTAGAACACCTATTCTGCAGTGCTGGCTTCTCACCTTCACCAAGAGCCCCCCCGCACCACCCCACCCACTTGACCGGATTGTGGATAGCGAACCCTCTAATTGAAAATGGACACTGACAGTCACTGTGGCTCATTTACTAATTGGACCAAACGAAATGTCAAGACAGACAAATGATTAAGCCGTGACAGTGGCATCCGTGGGACTCGTCTGCACAGAGGACACCTGAACCTGAATAAACATGAAGGGCAGAAATAATGGAAAATCTATACAATGTCATAATATCACACATTCTCTGAAAATGAAGCAGAAGGGAAAGCGTGCAAGATCAAGGAAGGACACGGTGGAAACGTATCAGAGCAGAATTACTCTATAGTATACACAAGTTCCCCATTAATGCTCTTATCATGGAATATCTGATTTTTTCATGCATGGATATGATTCATTTTGCATACATAATCAGGCACCGAAGTGAAAATCCGCCAGAAATAAAAAAATATTGAGTGATGATAAAAGTGTTGCTCCGTGGGGTATCACCTCCATACCTGTGATCAGAAGGTTGCCAGTTTGAATCCCATCATTGGCAGAATAGTCACATCTCCATTAGGCCCTTGAGCAAAGCTCATAAGCCGCCCCCTGTCCCCCCACGAAATGCTTCAGGGTCACTGGATAAATGGCTGACCCTGTGCTCGGACCCCTACCATGGTCCTCAGCTGTATGTGTTTGTTTATTTCAAGACGGATAGCATATGTGTAAAGAAGCATTCCAATACACCTGTGCAAATGGCAAATAAACCATCATTTCATATTATTGTTTCATATTATAAGGGTTTATCTACCTGGGCAAAAATTATATCCCACATTTTTGTACCTAGCTCTCTACCATGTACCTGAGAGACCATCTGTGAGAACACGTAGCACAGATCTAGCCTGACTTTAATACAAGGGTGTAGATTCGGTCATGGATGGTAGAGATATGTACTGACCAATATTGTGGGGGTACCGTGTGTGTTTATGGGGGTGGAGGCGTTCGGGACTGGTTTGTAACTCTCCCAGGAAGGAAAGACAGCCAACGACTCGCTGCTTCATTACCACAGAGTGGAACGTCTCAGTGTGGCTGATGGTGAAGGATCGCGGATGTACCTGCAACAGACCCGCCTCGGATTACCATGTCTGCCAGCAGCAGTGTGGATGGAGGGGGGGGGGGGGGCGAGACCACGCCGTCCAATTTGTTTTCTGCTGATGAGATCATTTTTCTAATTAACCCCAGGAGCTTCGCGTGACTCCCCCCTTGCCGTTAAAGGACTGTGGAAAAATGAGCTGCCTCTCCGCTGAAATGTTTACCAAAAACATTGAGCTGCTTTTTGTTTTTTTTTTTTATGGTTCAGGGAGCAGGTGCCACCAGAGCAATGATCACGCTGCATTATAGTTTATTCCATGTAACCTATGACATCGCTCTTTGTGTTGTTCCAGTCACTACATGGTGCCTTTAATACACAGTGTATGTGCTATGAGGCACATTCCTGCACAAAGCTGATATTTGTCTGATATGTTTCTCCGAAAATTCACCAGGAGAAATAAAGCAGACACAGGTAAGCCAGAGGACAGGAGTCATATTTGATACAAACAAGAAATCTTGCCAAACTTGCCTGGGCAGGATTCTAACCCAAAAACCTGGAGGTCCAAGATTCAGTGGTACCTACTGAGGCATCCAACGCAATAGTCTACTGCTGCTTAATTTAATCTGCGACGTACACTATGCAAACATCCCCATGTATCAGAGCCTGTCGATATCAAGCTGAAAATTCTGCACAAAACTGGATCATTCTGAATGCACATACTGCTGCTATGTGAGAAAACAGCAGCTGACTTGGACTAATTAATTCTCACAATAACTCCAACTACTATCCATCAACAGCGATTGGAATTACTGGCTAAGCAGGACTCTCTGACCACTGCAATTCATACCTACCAGTGTCATCTTCACAGAAACAGTTTCCCTTTTTTGGAAAGAAGCTTAATCTGCTCCTCAGCCTTTATTGTGAATTTCTGAATGTTGTGTTTTAGATTAAATACGTATAATTCAGTAACCATCCTGCTAGGGGCGACGAGTCCAAAATGTGTCTACATTCCAGCTTGGAGCAGCTTCTTGGGAGAAGCTACCCCTTTCTAAATGGCTTTAGGCCGGGTGTCCTCCATGCATTCCTGAAACCGCGCTAACGGCGTTTTCCTCCAAATCCATCCTCCAAAGTCGGGAAAAGTAGCCTCTTAGAGCAGACTCATCAGGCACGGAATAGAAACTGGGTCAAGTGGCTTGAGGAAGTCTTCTGGCAGTAATTATAATACAGAGCAGGGTCACACTTCAGACAGAGTCTAGCATGAGCACCGAGATCAAAGTCCGCTGCGGAGTTTCAAAACATCACAACTGTTTTAAAATGTCTCGAGAGTGAATTTGTTTTGTTGAAATTCTGCAGCTTGTTACTCTATTTAATATGATGCAATGATTATTTGATTGCCCAGTTAGTTTAGCAATGACAATAAAGTAGCCATTACACAGAATTCGGAAGCACGTTGAACATCACTCCCGTATTTCATCTACAGTGGATCCAAAACTTCTTCTTGAATCCCAGTGGGTAGTCATGACTTTAAAAATTAGTTCCTTCGTGCAAACAGATCATCCGATGTTGGAAAATAAGAAATTTATGAGGTTTTCTCAGAAAAATCCAAAAAACACTGATGTAGATAGGGCCATAAATATTTGTCCCTGTAAAATGTATAATATCATACACCAGACAAAGCTCATAGTCATAAACAAAATCTGTCTTTTATAGAGGTCAAGACAGCACCTTGAATACTTTTTTTCTTCAGGATTGGTTGTCTGCAGTCCTGTGAGTTCTATAAAAATAGAAACTGAAAAGAAAAATATTTCACATCAGTAAAGCTTAAACAATTTCTTTCAGAAAAAATTATTATTGTTTTAAAAGGATTTAAGAAACAACTGCATGGTGTGCAGTGCCATAAACACTACAGAAGCGACGCCATTCAACAAGGCTTATTGTTACCTCCGGCAGAGATGCAGCATTTCTGCTTAATCTCTGAGGTACCCATAATGCACTGCGGGCTGTACTCTCCCCACTTGCCTGTACACTTGGGGTTTGAAGTTTTAATCCTGTACAGTGTCGTACAAGGTCACCTTTCCGTTTTTGTCAACACGCAACGTATTTTTCACGCTCCATTTTAGTCACTGCGAGTCCCTTTTTCAAGCACTATTAAAAATCTGTTAATACAGGATTCATATTGGCGGCTTAGGAGAGGAAATTACTTCTTTTTTTGCCTCTAAAATTTGCCTTTCAGAATCGCCACTGGCAGATTTTGCAGGTTTATGACCTCTAGATTATCCATTTTTTCGAGCTGGGTGTTGCACCAGCGGGTATTTCTGAGGGAGCCTGATTTTCATACTGATGTGCAGCGTTGAGTACTGTGTTTTATTTCCCTTTACGCTCCCTGGTTCGCCTCATGCATCACCTTAACCCAGCAGCTGTCAGGCTTCACTGATAGCAAGTGAGGCAGACAATTTCTCCTTTAATAAATAAACAACTCCGGTCTGGAATGTAATATCAGAAGCGTACATTTTAGCATATTTCAGAAGGCATTTCATTACTACTAAGACTACGTGTAGTTCAATCACCCCCCCCCCCCCATCTGATTTCATATGCAGCATGATAATGTCCCGCTACAAAATTATGAAGACAGTTTCATAATTTCACATTTCCCCACTGCAGGTCGCTTATCGCCAAAACATTATGTCATTTTCTATCATATTAGCTGCTTCAGTGGGTCATGTACCTACTATACTGGAGATTATTATGTATTACAAGCTGTTACTGGACTTTGAAACAATTAAATCTTTTACGCTGGCTGTGTATTGAAAGGCGCTTTTACTGAGGGTAAGCAAATGCTCTAAATCATGACCTTGTCAACTGTTTTACGGTATGGAGTTTGCGGTATAAGTGATCATCACTCCCTAATCGGCCATTAAATCTCGGGGAAGAAAACAACTACAGGACAAATGAGGAAGATCCAACGTTGGGCGCACTGCATGACACTGCAGCGGAGCCTGCAAATATCTACCTGCAAACATCCACCCTAGTGCTGTATCTCATTAAACTGAAGAATGAGGTTTTAGCTTCTCTACTGATTGCTCAGTAAGCCCAATAATGTGGCCCTCACAAAGCATGTCTTTGTTAATTAAAGCAGCCTACTGCCCCGGCATGATAGAATTAATCACTTTAAACCCATACTTCAAAGCAGCACTCAAAATTATAACTTCAAATCCCAGTTGTGCCAATTTGATTGGCTGGGAGTATTTTGGTCCCCAATGTCTATTGTGACCCGTTCAATAGGCCTATGGGTCAACTTTGCTCTGAAAAACAATGTAAAAATGTGAATTATCTTCCTGATATGGCAAAATAATACTTAATAATGAGCATACTTTAGAATATGCGCCACAAAATATAGCCTAATATTTTAACAAAAGGCAAACGTAGCGTTACATAAAAATGAATGCTTAACAGTCTATATGGACGACTTTGAAGCACTGACATGCGCAGCGCGCGATTTTCTAATTTGCCAAATACAGGCTAAGTTGGCGACGTTAAAAACTTAGCCTGTTATCTACCTCATGTTTTCTGGGGTTTTTTTGTGAGGAAGGAACAAGATCGTGGTACCTAAAGTTACAGGAAGCTGAGCTTCACATACAATGCAGGCAAGGGAGGCGGCAAGGAAACAAGGAAGAGATGCGCCGGTCTGGCCGGAAAGCGGAGCCCGCGGAGCGGAGAAGCGCTACCCCGCGGCGCGAAGCGGAGCTCCTGCTTGACGTCTGCTGTACGACTTCTCTCTTCGGGCCCAAATACCCGTTTCTGAGCCCCCAGGTATTCGCATTTTTCGGGATTGCATTCGGTTGGCATAGCATTTGTTTGCATTTCCCAGAAATTTACTTAAAGCGATTTTACTGAGTGTACTTGATAGTTCGTGATATAGCACAGAAGCATCCCATCAGTCATGCACCATTTTTAAAAAAGTCAATATAGTGCGAACAACATGTATTGCATGTAGATATTTTATGTATGTGCAACGTCTTTTCCCTGAAAAAATGTGTTTAAGATATATTTTCCTTGAATATTTTTCTATTTTATTTTGGAATTTATAACACATTTTGCATACAACATACTATTAGCATATATAGATAGAATGTATAGAATGTTACCTCGTTACATTTTACAATATATGCATGTATGTATTATGGGGTACACAATTAAGTAGTGTCACATTACATTTAATATATGATATATAATCAGATTTTTTTTAAAACCGTCGACATGCTGTTTGAAATCCGAAAACTTTGCAATCTTCGTATTAGATATCGATGTAGCCTATACTTCATATTCTGAGCTTTACAACAGTGTTAGAAAATGATTAAAATGTGCACATCCTGATTAAATGGTGCATATTTAGGAAGCAAACCTTTTAAATGTGCGTAGTCAACTCAATTGTTACTTTTTTGTACGATCTACTGTGATTAGAGAAATCTGTCTGATTCACCCTGGATATATTGTATTTTCCTTATCCATAGGTTGCGAGATTTTTTTTTTTTTTGAGAACTGGCAAAATAATAATAATTATGTCATCATATATAAGACGACGGTGAGTTGACAGCGGCCAGAAAAGTTTCATCAGAGAGTTCTTTATTATACTCTGATGACGGAACATTCACCCTTTGATAAATAACCTAGCTGTTTCACAATGGGGTTCATGGTAAAACATACAGGGGTTGCGTTTCACTCAGAGCAGATGGATCATTGAAAATGAAATCAGTTCAGCCGGAGACACAGTACTCTGACTTCCCACCCTGATGATTTTCATCATCAATACAGATATCGATCCGGAGAAGTTCGCCGTGCGTATCCCCGACAGAGTAAAAGACGTGCAGAACAATAACAAAAAAAAAAAAAAAACAGCAAATAGTCGAGGAAGGAAAGCGAG
>JAODUD010000001.1:47219125-47239177 GCA_026784285.1 Stomatorhinus walkeri | reverse complement strand
CCCCCCCCCCCCCCCCCCATCTGATCAGCCTGCCAGATAAACTTCCTGTGCTGGCTCTCTCCTCATGCCCTGACAGTTTTCCCCCATCCAAATAAAAACTTGCAAGAAATTGCACAACAGTGTAACGGAAAGTGGTGGGCTGTGTGTGTGTGTGTGGGGGGGTTAAACAAGTTAAGGGCATTTAACAATAACCACAACTGTGTTAATATTCTGTAATAAAATGTGTTAATCAGCTTTGCATGTTAAAATTACTAACACGCACAATCCATTTTCACTTCAAGCCATAGAGCAAATATGTGTCGATATATATCTTTAGCTTTTAAATCTCAGATAACTATACCCTTTTAAAAGTATTTTGAGAATAAGGCATTTCCTTCCAATTAGATTCTCAAATTCATTGCCATTCTATGTTCCGATCACTAAAGTCTGTAATATTTATGACAATGTGATTTATTGACTGTATTGTAATTTCCTGACATGCGGCTGTTGTGCTATGGGACAGAGGTCGCTTGCTGCATGCAAAACCAATCGTGCAATTTTACAGCCAAAAGCTGTGCAGCAGCCTGTCAGGCACCTGTTAAGCTGCTGAACAGCATCCGTCAGTGTTGCTTCTCCCTTAAAAGCCAGGCTCTCTGGCATTATGCAATGTGATTTATATGCGTGAATATGCATCTCGTACACTATGAGAATGCGCTATGGGAAAGATGCGCTGAAATGAAGGGTGGAACGAATTTGATAAGGTCGCTAAATAATTATCAAATATCCTGCTTGAAGTACCTGCATTAAGGATAATGAGTAATTCAACGACTGGTAATTCAGCCAAAGATACATTTAACAGATACTTCTGGAATATCTAAAGAGTCTCAAACATTACACCTAGAGGAAATAAGCAAAAACGAATGGCCAACACAGGGCACATCTGTTAAGCGTGCCAGTGGTGTTAGTCTTAACGTATCCTTACCTAATTTGGCCACTAATTTACAATTTACTTGCTAAATAGAAATTCAATACATAAACATACCCTGCACATGTAGGCTAATGTTTTTAAGAAGTAGGATGATAGATCCTTATTATTTGGAGTACCCAATTCTATCAGCATCGTGTACAGTTCATGGTGGGTCTGAAATAATAGATCAGCAACTGATACAGAGGCGTATGGTGAAGGTCAAAGGGATGATCCATGTTGTGGCTGAAAAAAAACAAGGGATTTAATTTTAAGTAAAGAAAACAAAACAACATTCAAAGGAACCATTAGGGGGCTAAAACGCAGGCAGGCAGGCAGGACTGGTCGGATTGGTCGGATTGGTCGGATTGGTCGGATTGGTCGGATTGGTCGGATTGGTCGGATTGGTCGGATTGGTCGGATTGGTCGTTTCGGCTCAGCACATTCAATCAGAATGAGCTCCAAGAGGAACCCGGGCAGGCACTTAAATACATACAAAACGATGCAAACAAGAGACAGGTGTGGGCATTAATAATCACAAAGAACACTAGCACAGATGAGGGCAATTAACAGACAAGGGAGGCTAGAAAACAAGGGCTACTGAACAACAAGGAACCATAATACAATTACATCATCAATCCTTGATAAGCAAAGAAACATAAATGGTCAAAATAAAATTATAACCCACAATAAAAACACAGAACAGGATGGCTGGCGGCCAAAGAGGGAGACGACAGGCAAGGCCAGGATGGATCCTGACGGAAACATTATGCTGCATTATCTGGCACATAAGTCTGGAGATCCCCCAGCTACAAATCACACCAAGATTGCTTTATCATAACTTGTGTTACATGAAACAGGAACTGCATCCGAAGTATTGACCAGAGGCGTCACTAGGGTGCGGCGTTTGGCATCCGATCCTCCTGTCTGCCACGCCCCCTCATTTACCTCATGTGGAATCCCCATGTCATCAGCTGTTTTGAGTTGTTTTCATTAGTGCTGTGTATTTAAGTCCGCATCAGAGTATGTTTCCCCAGTCCTGTCTTTCATGTCATTTTGCTGTTGCTGCCAGTCTTTTCCTTGTGTTTATTACTGTTTCTCCCTGTAAACCCTGAGTTTTCCCTGTACCCCTGGACTACTGTGCTTCCCTTCCCATCATACCTTCAGCGTATTGTGACAGCTTTCAGTTTGAGAACTGGGACTAGGCCCAGATGTCCTAATATTCTAGTAATGGTCCTGGTATGGACAAACAGAAGCTCATCACAACACTTGTAACATATGCTTTTTTTATTACTTAAACATGAATATCACACATTAAAAATGTCAAGCAAAAGTCATTGTGCATGTTGGTGAAAGATTCTCTTTCGCCTCATTATGTACTTTCATTTGTGCCTTTTTAAAGCGTGGCCTACTTCCTTTAGCCTCATTTTACTGCTCATCCAGATCGATGTTGTATTGAAGAGTATTAGCATGACCACGAGTATTAGGACCACATGGAGAGGAGGAAAAATTAGGAGATTTCGAGAATGAAGTAATTACGGAAGAGTATTAGGGCCACCTAAAAACAAAAAAAAATTAACATTTTGAAACTAAATTTGAAATAAACTTTCAAGAAAAAAGTTGCAAGTTTAGCGGTAGAAACCTGCCAGTGACTATGCGATACACCAATTTGTAGGAGGTTAGTCCTCTTACATGTTGATTCCATACTGCTGCTTCATATTCAGCTTCTTTCTGGGTTCATTCCACCTCAAATGAAGGCTCATGTCTGCTACATTATATAATGGCTCAACTGAGTTTCCTGAACTTTCAGCCCATGACCCCGAAATAACAGTGCCAGAGACTCGCGACCTGAACTAAGTTTCTATTTGGGTCATCCAAACTTTATTATAGTCCGAGTTAATGAATCCTGATGCTATATTTTGCTGACCCGGGGGTGGGGAGATCAATCCAGTTGCAGTTAGAATGGTTTATTTTTCACATGGTGTTTATAGACATGCGTTTCAGATCATCTCGGGTGGGGTTTATTAGGAATCAGTCCTATTGAGGGCACAGGAAACATGGAATGTCAATGACCAGACTGGGGAAAACATACCTAACAACAGACTTAAATACACAGGACTAATTAACAGCAACAAGAAACAGCTGGTAAACATGAAGAAACCTACAATTGACAATTGACTGGCTTGCTTATTTTCATGCTAACACCTTCTGATCACATCAACAGAAACTCAGGTACAAAGTGGCAGACCACTTAAGAAACGGAGTGAGATTGCTGAGTGCTGAGGTGCAATGTGCGTGAAAGTCGCCAATGATCTCTGGAGCAGTGGAAACGTGTTTTATAGATCGATGAATCACACTTCCTTGACTGGCAGTCTGATTGATGAGTCTGGATTTGGCGGATGCCAGGAGAACGTTACCTGCCTGACTGCATTGTGCCAACTGTAAAGTTGGTTGGATGAGGGATAATGGTATGGGGTTGTTTTTCAGGCATTGAACTAGACCCCTTAGTTCCAGTGAAGGGAACTCTTAATGTTTCAGCATGCCAAGACATTTTGGACAATTCTATTCTTTCGACTCTCTAGGAACTGTTCGGGGAAGGTCTTTTTCTGTTCCAGCACCCCAGCGCACGAAGCAAGGTCCATAAAGATATGGTGGGATGAGTTTGGTGTGGATGGAGCTGCACAGAGCCAAACACCTTTGGGGTGAAGTAGAATGCAGGTCGTGAGCCAGGCCTTCATGTGCAACATCAGTGCATGACCTCGCAACTGCTGTTTCAGATGAATAGAGAAAAATTCCCACAGACACACTTCAAGATCTTGTACAAAACCTGCCCAGATGAGTGGCAGCTGTTATAGCTGCAAAGGGGGGGGGGGCAACTCCATAGTGATCCCTATGGATTTAGAATGGGATGTCATAAAAGTTCTTGTTGGTGTAATGGCCAAGTGTTCCAATTCATTTGTCCATATAGTGTATATATCTGGGTTGACAATAGAGGTCTCTTTAATCTGGGAATGGGGACTCATCACCATGGGAATAAAATTCCTCAGGCCCTTGCTAATGCTGTGCCTCATACTGGCTCACAATACATTATATAATGGCTCAAGTTCAGCCAGATTTTATTTATAAGGTGTCATAGTTGTTCTGTATACAAATATATATGAATATAAAAGCAATGAACATTTGGTAAGCTGCCATGCATCTAATGTTGTGGCAAATCAAATATCAACAGGTTTACAATGAACAAATATCAAGCAGCAGACAGGTGGAGATTTTCTTTGAGGTTTAGGGTTAGTTTATTTGCTTTCTGCAGATGGAGTCACACCTAAGATTTCTCTCTGAGTGGCTCAGCTCCATTGCAAATGATTGCAGGTCACATAAGTTCTAGTGACATATAACACATTCATACACTTCATTCTCATTGGTCAGAAATTATTTCACCTCCATACCATTTTTTGTTTTCCCATTAGCAATTAAACTGTTTACTTCAGCTAATATGATATTGGCTCCCCGACTATTTTGGTACTTCCCAAAGCTCTACATACACGCAGCATCACCTCTTGATTTAACTTCCCTAACTACAAAAAATTTTCCTCCAGAATAATGAAATATTCTGATTCTAAGCATATTTTGCAATGCTACTCAGCTTTTCCCAATACTTGGACCTTTTGCGTCACATGTCTCAAACCCAGCATGTTATTTCCAGACTGAGCTTGTCCTTCTTTCATCCTCACCTTTTTTCTTTTCACTCTTTGTTTAGCAGACTTCGGCAGATTATATGCCTATTTTATCAATCTCAGCAGAATTGTATTATTCTAGTGTAAGCACCTCTTTAATCAGTGTAATCTCTTAATATTTGGTAAATGAATCAAATCAATCCATTACACAATATATGTATGTTTGATTGGTTTAGTCATGAATAAGAAGGTTATGTTTCTCTATTGCCATCCCTCCTTGTCTTCCACACTTATTGGCCTAGAACCAATACCTCCAGATCACAATTGAATAAGGCTCTCCCATTCACCTCAGTGGTGCAGTCGGGGCTGCGCAGGAAGCTCATCACGCCGGCTTTCAGCTCTGGAGGAGCAGTACTTCTGAAGTCCACCACCGAGGTGAGCCAATCCAGTAGCAGTTCCCCCTTCTCGTCACCGGGGATGAAGCAGTCTGTGATGTCGATTGTCGAAGGCAACACAAAGGCTTCAAAGCTGATTCCTTCGGCATTTAGGTTGCGCTTGATGTCTGCCGCAGTGAGAGTCAGCTTCAATTCCCTGCAATACAGCTCATTCCCATAAACGCTCCACATCTTGCTCCAGCCACACTCTCCTGAAACAGAAAGCAGTGAAGCGGACGTCCCATTGAATTAGGGCATTAGGGAGTGCGTGTCCCCAACAATCCTGTCCTCTGCTTCCTACCACTATCCATCCCTTTTAGTCCACTTATTAATCCCACATTAATTTCAATATGCAGGATTAACATACAATTGAAAACTCTTATTTTGTAGTTTCACACAATGCTAAACAACTCGATAATCACCAGAATTAAGTATGATGAGAGGTTTTCCATCTTAATTCAAGAGACTCCGGTAAAATGAGACAGTGGCAGCGGGATCGACTTCGTAATACACCATCTGAGGGTCAAAATGAAAATGCACATGGACGAGTTAAGATTCAAAATCCACATCAAGGGAGAGCAGCTTTTCAGGCCTATAAGACAACAAGAATATTACAGTTTTCTAGCGGTGGAGCCCATAAGACAACAGTGACAATTTCGTTGTCTGTTTCTACGGGTGGATGTGTCAGCCAGCAAGAACCTGAGTGTGTAGCATGGTGACAGGAAGCTTCTACTCTAAATACAAACTTCACTAGCTGTTAATGACGTCCACAGTGATGTGTGCAGAGTCATGTACAAATACAGAATCGAGGTGCCATTTACTGCTAAACACAAAGCTTATTACTCAGAACATTTGGTAACCTGTCATAGCAGCAGGCAGAATTCCACCAATTCTCACTGCAGTATGTGGGCACGGTAGTACACCTAAAATTCAAACAGGTAACCAAAGCCAATTAAGGAACGTAACTGTGTACTTAGAAAGGTAATGTGTAGGGTGTTATATTGTCCTTGGTGGAGTGTGTTAGGTATATCCCGCTCTGCGTTAAAAGTGCTGGGTATTACACGTATTCCACCTTCTCAGACTTGAACACTCTTTGCGTAAACTGGGTCTGAGCTTCAAACTGTTATCTGTGACATTCTGACAAACCCAGGTGATGACATCATAGTAGGATCACGCCTAGTTACACATAGGGATATTTGTGGTGCCAATCAGTTAGGTGTAACCCCTTAAGTGGTTTGGTTATAGTAACTGGGAAAGTGCTGCATGCTTTCCATCTGCAGGTGCCTTTGATCTAAAGAAGCACCTTTAATTGTGGGCTTACCAACAGTACCTGGATCATCGTATCATTGCAGTTGATTCAAATTGAAGGTGAATTACAGGTGAATCTTTAATTACAGTTACAACAGCAGGGCAAATCATGGTACTTAAAGTCATAACTTTTTGGTTAAAAGCTGTAATCTTCATAAACAACACTGTCTGCCTGTTGAATGAAGCCTCACTCTGCTCCCATTTATTAACACAGCAGAGCGAACCGCAGACGTGTTCACCTGAATCATATGAATGAAGTCAACTTTCTTCTCTGGCTGTTTGTCTCTCCAGTGCTTCTCGAACTCAGAGGCAGTCATCTGATTCCACGTGAAGTTTACATTACCCAAGCTGGGAGTTCTTGACACAAGTTCTGTACAAGACAAAGCAATGTTTTACATCTGTTTTATACAAGCAACATATATGATTATTAATGAGGGGGCAATTCTATTAATTATGACCAAATTAAACAGTAAAATGCATTGACTAAACAGATAGAAATGCAAGATAGGAGTGTGAGTATTTGAAGTCCTAGTACCCTTGCATTTCTCCAGCATCGGCTCACTGGGTTCCACCATGTCACAGCCCACCTTCACATCTGGTAAAACCTCACGCAGCTGTGAAAGTATCTCCAGGTCCACCTCTCCTGCAAGACCGAAAAACAGATTCAACTATGGAGCCCAGATATTTCCTGTGGATGCCATCTATGCTGTTCAGCAAATACTTACTCAAAGCAAACGCATTAGGCCAATAAATGTGAAACGTTGATCCATTACCACTTTTGCTCAAATTTCAGCTATCAGCATAATCCTTGTTCATAGAGATGAGCTTTTATAACCATTCTTTTATACAACAGCAGCCTGTACAACCAAGTGATTTGTATTTGGATCTGACGTTGAGAATGTCATACCTGTACCACTCCCAAGTGAAACGACATCGAAGGTAGTCTTGCCCTTCAAAGTGCTGTGGAACACACAAAACCATTGTTACGATTTTTTCACTCTATCCTCCGCTCTAATTCGCACTACGCTGCTCCGCTCAACACCGCTACTCGCTCCACTAAAATTTCCTACCGCTCCAGTCAAATCGCTCCAATTTAAAAGAGGGACAAATAATCTGCATGCCTAACAAATGTCACCTTAACCGAAGCCTTATATCATAAAGAAATATGAGCTACGGCAACACTCAGAAAATATTTATTTTTAAGTAACACGTTTGGCAATGGCATTCCACACAAAAATAGTCTTAAAAATAAAGGAATCAGTGGGCTTAATAGCCTAAAGAATATACAGGCTAAGCATCCACATTTTTAATTCCTCATTTTTTTCTGTTGATGCTGCTGCTGCGTCTATAAAATACAATTTCACTGACAACGTTACGCGAAATTTTAAAAATTCCATTAGACCTACCTAAATGACAAAACGAATTTATTTGATTACCAATATTTACTTTATAGGCTTTCATACTTTAATCTACTTTATAGACTTGATATACTACAAGCATATATAAAGCTCACGTTTTGCTCTGGCATCTGCCTGTTCGCGTAGCACACCCTCATGTTTCTCAGAAAAATGATTCCAAAGCGAATCTTTACTCAATGAAACGGTTTTACCACATTTTTGTTTTTGCTATACATTATTGTTATCTATGCGTTTGATAAGAATAGTACACTTGTATGATTTATCAGTTTCCTTTGTGAAATACGTTGCAAATTTCATCTCAGCCAATTTGTGTAACAGTCTTGATAATTAGATTTGGGCACGCCTCAGAATCGTAGTGTGAACGGTATCAGAGCGAAATTGGAGCGAGACAGAGCGACCGCTCCAGTCTTCATTAAAAAACCGCTAAATGACTAAATTCCCCAAAAGGGTCTAGCTGCAGGCGCTCAGAACGTGCACTCTCAGCCAGCTGCACGCTCAGCCACTGACGTCATGTGCAGGCTCAGCCACAACAGGAAGTGCAACCGGGGAATCGTTTCCACTTTTTTTCTCAGAATTCTGAGTTTAGAAAAAAAGTTAGAATTCCGAAATTAAAGCCAGAATTCTGAGATAAAAGCCACAACTTTAAACTCTACACTTGCTAGTTTTCTTTTCAACTCCTCAGCATCCATTTCGAACAATTGCAGGAGATTGCATGCGTTTTTTGAAAATGAAAGTGAGAGAGATTTCCGGGACTGCGCGTGCAGGCATAAACTGATATGGATTTTATGTTTTATCATCCTGAATGCAGGAATTTTTGTGTGCCACTAAAATATTAGTTTTATTGACACATTTGATTGTAAGCTGGTAAGGCTATGTGTGGGCATGGCAATATCAAACATTGTTTGAGTTTGGAGGTCTTACCGTTTGTTTTGCTTATTATTAGGCTGTTATTAAGCAACATTTACATTTGGGTATGCTTTGTCGTTTGTCTTTAATTTTGGCTACATGACTGATTTTCATTTGGGTGTGGGTCGGTATTTATTTATAGCGAGTCGGATTGGGTGTGGAATTTTATTTTATTTCTGTTGGATAACGGTTCGGATACGGGTTTAAATATGACGGGTACGGGCGGGTGTGGTTTCTCAAAGTCAGACCCATGCATCATATTAAATACTTTTTATATAAATAAATAAATAAATATAAATAAATATAACAAATTATTATTTGACGTTACTTGATTACGTCATTTTTTGCGGGCGAGGAGAGGAAATTTCTGCGGTGGGGCGGCATAATCAAAATCTCTCCCGTTGACTAAATTTAAATCATTTATACCGTTTATGCCGCACAGTACTATAACTGAAAGCAAATGAAAGTTTACATGACAAAAAGAGATTCATGTTATTTGTTGTTGCTCCCAGTTATTTTCTTATGTATAGAGCAATACATTTAGTCCTTCAGTTCAACCATGGTGCTATAGCAAAAGCAAGATATCATGACAAATGGAAACACTCGACTTTTACTATAAAAAAATCCACCACGGTACACAAAATTACTGTTAAATTATTTCTTTTGTAAGTGAAAATGAAAATTGTCATTTCAGGTCCATTTTCAATTCATTTCCGAGTGGTGCACAATCCTGCCACACTCTCAGTACAATATTTTACTAAAATATAGATCCTCTTCCTTTACCTAAAAATATTTTATATTTTACATTCAAAATACTGGGTAGGATTTTTACCTTGCAAGGATGCCAGGAAGACTCTCACGAATGAATGTATATACAACTTGATGCTCCGAAGCCACCTGACGGGAAATCCGGAAGCACTTGTGGTACCTTTCGTAGTCTAATGAAAGGCTCTTCATAGGAGAAGTCATTTCAGACTGCTGCTAAAATGTATAAAATAAAAGAAATATTCATATTTTACAAACATTACTACATTAATTCCTGTTCGGTTCAGTACTATGAAGTACAGAAGTACTACACTCCTATGACAAAATAAATAAGGAGAAAGAGAGGTGAGGTAAGGACGTATGCTGATGGGCTGCACCCACCACACGACAAACCACCTCAGGGAAGAGAACTGGAGTGCAGTCGTGCAATGGGTGATACCTCGGCACCACACAAGTCCGAATTGACCAGAGTGAGATTCTTCCCGTGGCTAGAGTCCCAATCTTGCCACAAACCCCCAGATTTCCCTGTAAGTTGTAGGATCTGCTTACAGGGAATGAGGAGAGGTCCACAAAAATGTCTTACGCTACAGACCATTACACTTGCATTGATTTCCCTTTCGTTTTTTTTTTTTTTGCATTGACATCATAGTATTGCAACAAAATAACTAAATGTCTAATTATATAAATCAGCCTACATTTGTTCACTCAGAAGTCATTTAAACGTCATTCCACGGACTGTTTAATGCGGGTACAATTTACAGATGCTACCTAAGGTTTCCCACAACTGGCATTAGTGGCAGAATCAATGCTGGTGCATTGTCAGGATTGCAAAAAGCTATAATTCAGTCAAGACAGTGATGGAGCAGGATTCATAGGATCATTCCCTAACTCTCATATTATTCATATAACTTCATATATTTAGCTGTGAAGAGTAAATATTCACTTACTTCTCAGTTTGGAGGAGCTGAAAAACTTGTGTGATTCAATCACAGACTCCTCACTGCCAATGGACAGACTCAAACGTGTGTTTTAAATAGGAGTCATAGCACAAGAAATGAAAAGCTGTCCCACTGTAGGTTCAGCTTGATAACACCCTGCCCTGCCCAAAAGGGAAATTTACCAAGATAATGAAAGGCAGGGTCAGCCTTGGGTGTTCTGGTGCTGATACGAGATGTTTACTAGGTTGTCAGGAGGACAAGTAGAATGAATAAGAAAATCTCTAGACAACATATCATTCAAAAATCGCAAACAAATATGAAACAGTTATAATAAGCCTATCTGGGCTCCGTGGGTAACTAATTAGATGAATTTATAAAAGAAAACTCGTTCATATATACATAACTTTTTCCAAAGCACACTGTTCATGAAACACAGCAGAAACAAGTGAAACTAATTATCTTCAATCTCAGTCCATATGAACAACTAGGCCCAGTTCGTTTCAAAAACAGATAAGAAATGCAAGTTCTATTGTTCCAGTTCCAAATACCAAGCAAATATTACAGGTATTCCAAGGAAATACCAGATCTTGGCAACGACAGGTTAAAAACTCCATCATTACTTGCTCTCTGTCACGCCAGGGTTCGCAGCGTGCCTGGATGTCGGCAGCACGGAGCAGGCAAAGGACGAAAGCAGGCGAAATCCAGTGGAATACAGGGTTTATTCAGACAAGTAGGAGATACGCCACAAGACATCACAATGACAGACCTAGGGAGACTAACTCAGACGCAGACTAAATACAAAAGACTAACAGGAAACCAACAGGAAACGCATGATCACAAATCAGACAAATGAACGACAGGTGGTTTCCATCAGGGATTGCACACGAGGAGCGAGGGGGTGTGGCACACACGGGGCTGGTACGGGCGGAGCATGACACTGTCGCTCACAACTGCAGGTACACACGCATGTAAGTAAGAAAAAAATCAATGAACATAGCAGTATGCTAAGTTCGTAGCACAGAACTCATATTGTGCTAACTCGCTAGCAGAACACCTGATTGCTAACTACTTCATTTACATTGTGCCTGCTGTCGCTGCCAAGATCTGGTACTGGCATCAGCATCTTTCGCTATTTGCTTGGGTAAGTAATTAGATGTATTATAAAAAAACAGGTTTATATTTACGTATTTTCTTCCAGAGCACAAAGTCTATGAAACACATCAGAACCAAGCGAAACTAATTCTCTTCAGTCTCAATCCATATGAACAATTAGGCCCAGTCCGTTCAAAAGAGAGGTAAGAAATGCAAGTTCTGTTCGTCCAGTTCAAGGTTCAAGCAAATAGCAAAAGATGCTGATGCCAGTACCGGATCTTGGCAACGACAGCAGGCACAATGTAGAAATATTATAACTTAACCAAAACAAAGAATTTTCCGCACACAATACCTTTTTACATTTACATTTACATTTACAGCATTTGGCAGACGCCCTTAGCCAGAGCGACTTACATAAGTGCTTTAAGACTCTACAGTGAGTTTCCTCCCGATACTAGCTCAATAAAACCAAGGCTATGCATACCATCAGCATAATACTCTGTTGCGAAAGTGCAGGTTTTTTTTTTTTTTTAGGAAAAGAGCTCAGAGTAAAATACTAGAAGTGCTAATTGAGGTATTTCTGGAAAAGGTGTGTTTTAAGTCGTCATTTGAAGACATACAGTGACTGAGTTCGGACATCTAGGGGGAATTCATTCCACCAACTTGGTGCCAGAACAGAGAAGAGCCAAGAGGTGTGTCTTCCTTGTGCCTTGAGGGGTGGTGGGACTCCCATTTTCAAATTTCTACACTGGAAGATTCTATTGATAGCCGATATACTTTTGTCTAATATGGCCAGTGCCAGGGGTGAAGCTCGCCAGAGCTTTTTTGTGGAATAACGTTACATTGGTTTCTATTCAATGGAAAATGGAAGATCAAATAATGTATTGTGCACAGGTCACATAAATAAAATGCTGTAAAGTATGGCAAACTGTGGCAGTGATGAGAAATGTGGAGGCTGATAATGAACAGAAGGAGGTCTGACATTGGACTGTAAGGCAAACACATGGTGGGTTCATTTATACAATAGGTAAAGACAGGCGACAATCAGACAGGGTTCACATATGACACAAGCAAAGATTCATGCAACAATAAGGAATACAACAAGTATTTACAATTACACAAACAAGGGGCTGTTTACACATCTGCACAGCATGCTGGGATATGCCAATGGGCTTCTCTATGCAAAGCCATCTCACCAGCACTACGATATAAATAAAAGGCTGTATCCCGTTTGGATTGTGATCGATCCTCTCAATAACTAACAAGACGACTTTTTCATCCTCTGTTATTTTGGAGTGCTGGTGTAGTTTTGTATGAAATTCGTCTGTACGGTGGTACAATAAGCATTAGATGTGGACTGTTAGGTCCACGTGCGGGAGGAGGCTGGAGGGCAAGGCGGATGTGGCGAGCAGGATATGAAAATATTCTGCTGTTACTGCGGAGGAAAAAAAAAATCACTCATCTGCTTTGTATAGTGTTGACATGAAAAGTGACCAGACGGTCAGTGTCTCCGTTCATCTTTTCTCTCAATGCCCATATAAATGCATAAATGCGTAACATAAACCAAAACGGTATGTGCATCAATCCTTTAACGGGTTTGGTGCTAATTATGAAACAATCCCTTGTGGCTTTAGTGTGGTACTGCTATTCACTGGCAACAGGTCTGTTAGCTTAGCATTACCGTGTATGGCTGCACATCTATTCATCCCATTACGGCAAAACTGCTCTGCTCTTTACATGTTCTTTACACAGCTTTACAACGCTCTCCTGTCTCACTCAGGAGTATCTGCATCTCTCTTGGAGGAATCTTAATCCACCTGTTGTTGGGAACAAAGAGACACAAAACTTTAGCCGGCGCTCAGTTTGGCTGCAGGATTTAATCTGCAGCGCTGGCCTCTATTGTGTTTTAGGGTACCTCCCTAGTGGTAAACGCCATCTAGTGACTTGTTTCGGTACTGTTCCTGACACTGTTCACAGCAGAGCACCAAGTAAAAAGATTTTGATACTTATAACAATAATAAACACTAGTAAAATAAAAAATATTGGGGTGTCTTATTTTAACTCAATGCCTTCATGAACTGTGCTACTCTGAACATTAAGCTTTTTTTTAACCTTTTACAATTACATGTAAAAGCTGTGTAAGAAATCAGAATCAGAATTAGAAAAATTTTATTGATCCCCGAGGAAATTACTCATGTTACTACTAAACGGCCACACAGAGACACAAGACAAGAACGTAAAAAATATCAGATATAAGTATTAGAAATTATAAAAGATCGGGACAAATACAAACCCAAAATCAGAAAAACTTGACAAATAAGTAGGCCTCTTTATAGCTGCACAGGGGAAATTAACTTTAGGGGCTCAAAACTGAGAAGCGGCTATCCGAAGAATGTTAATTAGGTGTTGGGAAGATCTGGGCTGGCTTGCGGATCCGGTTCTGTGATGCCTTACGACAAGCCATGGCCTGAAACTCTGACGACTGAAAGCCAAGTCAATGTAGATGAAATGGAAAGTCTAAATGTCTTCACACGGTTATACTGGCAAAGTGCAAATTAAAGAAAATATCAGCTGATTAATTATGTACCGCTGAAGTACATACTTATGATTTACTCTAAACTTTTATTTGGAATTATCATTATTTAATTTTCATAGGAATATTGCTTATGAAATGAAAAATATGATTTTAGCGCAAAACTGATCTTCTTAAATGATTCACTTTGAATCTTTTAAATTTTGATACTTCAAGATTTGATGTTAAAGGAGGCAGAGCTGTACTTCAGCAAGGTGCGATTTGGACGTAAGAAAGTGGAGCTGAGCTCCCTCAATCATCTCAGGACCTGGGGGCAGTGAGTGGCTCATCCTGTCTGTTTGTGATCAGAAGATTGCTGGTTTGAGCTCCGACACCTATCCATTGGCCCTTGCGCAAGGCCCCCAGCTCTAGGTGCAGTGCACACTGACGCTGACCCTGTACCCTGTACCCTAACCCCCAAGGTTACTCTGACAAGTCCGTGTGTCTCATGGAGACCAAGACGAGGTATTCCGATAAGCATTCCAGTGTATCTGTACTCATTTAGAATTAGGTGATCAGTGGTCATTGTTAACACACCACAGCAAAATGTGTCCCCTGCATTTAACCTATATGTGACTTTTTGTGACATAGCAGGGGGCAGCTAATTCAGCACCCAGGGAGCAGTGCTTGGGGGCAGTACCTTGCTCAGGGTACCGCAGGGGTACCTTGCTGGTCAGGGATTCGAACCAGCAACCTTTCAATTACAAGTGCACTTCCCTAACCATTAAGCCACCACTGCCCGATATTATGTAAATATGCTGATATTAGGAAAGTTTCCAATCTAATAAATTTAAGCAAATATTGACCTTTATTGAAATGTACAAGGAGAAATGTTCCATTATATGCACGTTGCTAATGATGAACTAATGTATGAGTACTATACTTACAGATATCTACAGAAGTTGGTATAAACGGGACTCTACCTAATAGGCAGCCCAGATTGTCTGTCCGCTGGGTGCATAAAGAACAAAGGTGACAGAATGTGCAATGGTTGGTGCACTTCCACAGACATTACTGAAAAACTTTGGTCTTCTGACTATTGAATTTATAACGCCAAAGTGCAGAGTCTTCCATCATCCAAGGAAATTCACAGTAGTGTTTCTCAATGCAGGTTACATTCCTCTGCAAGCGAATGCTTAATTAGCACTGGCTATAACAGCCCGGTAAAGTTGCTTATATATTAGAACATTCACTGGATACTCAGCTTTACCTCTCCTATATCTTTGAAACAAAACTGCTTAAAATAACTAAACTGACATTTTCTGCTACTGGTGAACACACCGATTCTACTACAGCATGATACATTGGCTGATATATTATTTTTTTGTTGTCATTACCAGTGTTGCCAACTTTGGTCAGGGGGCTGGAGTGAGATTTTCAATTCGAGACAGGTCTGCACACACATGCACGCGCATGAATCGCTAATTTAAATTTGTAATGGGAAAAAATGGACATAAAGCCCATCATGGACAACAAAGGCAAGAACACTTATGTAGCCTTCACAGCAAACTCATTTCTCCCTGACAACCTGAACTGTGCGTTTGCAGGGTTCGACAGGGACAGCAACCAACCCATCGCCAAGCCAACATCACAGGAGTCTCCGTCACATGCACTGGTGCTGAATTCGCATGAGGTGCGAGGATGGAGGCCGGTCAGAGCGGCAGATTTCTAGGAGTCCCTTTCAATCAAGACCAATATATTATGGGCCATCGACATGACAGCGATGGACAAAAAAAAAGAAGTGTTCAGAGGCTACACTTCCTGAGCTGTCTCAAGAAAGCACAACTCCCGGAAGATGATTGGCTCACAAGTTCCATCATTCATCCACAAAGCCTTGCACATCGCCAGAGATCCACATCATCTCAGTCACAGCATCTTCACTCTTCTGCCGTCTGTCAATTTCTTCTCCTCTCACAGTCCCAACGATATGTGCTGTGTTTGCGTGTGACTTTCTTACGGTTAATTCCCTTATAAATTCCCTTAATCTCAAAAGCAACTAATTAAGCTTTTGTGACCAGTTTCATGCATAACGCCAACGGACAAAAATGAAAAAGGTGGCAACAGAGGATCAATTTATCACAACTCAAACTGAATGAGAAGTAAACTTTCAGTAAATGCAATAAACCATCCAAATTAGTAAAGTTACATTTAAAAGGACAACATGGTTTTCTGTACAAACGTAGAAGTGCTTTGCTTGATGACCAGTAGATGGTGCCAGTACAATATATAAACTAAACTCACGTTATTTTGCCCTGTATTGTTTCTGAATATGAACTGATACTTCGTAGACTTCGTGGACTACAACAATGCGAATAAAAATCAATGGAAGGGTACGGAAACGCATTTAATTCACAAAAGCAAAATAGACACCTCCTTTCGTAATTATGACATACTATCTCGTAACTATGAGAAAATATATAATTATGAGATCATGTTTTTGTACTGATTAGCGCTTCCATTTGACACCAGCTACGTTCATTCATTTCCATTCAACTGAGGGTGATATGCTGCACCCTATCCCTTTTGTAGTGTGAGGTATTTCATAGACGATATAACGACTTGGGCAAGGTCACACAAACATTCGAAGAGCACATAATTTATGGATGCGCGTATGGAGATTTTTTCGTAATAAAGGGCCATGCAAATTAGTGAGTGCAAATTAGTACTTACCAGGAGAATAAATAATAATAATGATATGATTATTATTATTATAAAACAGGACAGTCTCGATAGATGGCCTTGACATACGGGAGAAACCCGGAAAAAATTGGGAGATAATATGTCACTATTTCGAGATAAGATGCTTGTGTTTTTCTTTTGTGAATGCAATGCGCAGATCAGCTATCTTTGAATGTTTTTTTAATTTGGGGGTGGCATGGTGGTCACAACTCTATGACCAGTGTTTGAGTTAAGCTGTTTAGAAAATGGATGGATGGAAAGGATGGACGGATCATATTGCTGACCTTTGTTGCACTTTGGTTTCTGCCTTACATAATTATTCGGTGAAGGATTCTTGTTCTTTTGCAAGCTTCCAACCTAAAACACAACTGTTCGTATATGTATTCATGTTGTTAATTGAATTTTATTCTATTTATATGCGTATTGATTGTGTTAACTGCTGCCTGCAAACCAAATTGCCCCTTGGGGACAATAAGGACAATTCAATCCAGTCATTCAAGGACACACAAAGGCAGACTGGGAGCTGAGAGAGTTAAGTCAGGCAATATTTGCTGGTCTCTGTGCTAACAGGAGGCCACCACACAAAACCACAGATGATCTTATTTTTAAGTAAAAATGTCACAGTAATGTCACACAAGGCACATAATACAGAATGTCTGGCTCTGTGTTAATCCGCATGAAAACACTGGCTGCCATCAGCAACGGACAGTCCAGCAAAAGATGCATTTCATATGAACTACAAACAAGATTTTTTTTTGTATTTAAATTTTTTCTTTAACGGTACCATGCCATTTGAGCTTTAAGGGAACATATGTGGTTGTATTTTTTTTCTTTTGTTGGAAAATGTGTTGATGACTCAATGGACAAACACACAAGATTACAGAACAGTGGAATTATTCATTGTTTATCTTTCTGCCGATAATCCTATTCAAGACAATAACATTGATTGTAAAGAATTTACTCAGGAAGAAATAGAGTATGTAAAATCTGATGACATCAGTCATGCAAGACAATACAGTCTCATTTTTATACGTTACTAATGAAAACCATCTAAGAAGCAGTAAACATTTGGTGAATTTTACTGACTTAGAACCAAAGCCTCCAGACTAGTATCGAATAAAGCTCTCCCATTCACTTCAGTGGTGCAATCGGGGCGGCGCAGGTAATCTAGCACACCGGCTTTCAGCTCCGGTGGTGCAGTATGGCTAAAGTCCACCAACTCAGTAAGCAAATCCAGTAGCAGTTCCCCCTTCTTGTTGCCAGGGATGAAGCAGTCTGTGATGTCTAATTTTGTAGGTAACATGAAGCTCTCAAAGTTGATTCCTTCAGCAGTGAGGTAGCGCTTGATGTTTTCCGCGGTAAGAGCCTGATTCATATCACTGCGAACAAACTCATTCGCGTAAACGCTCCACAGCTTGGCCCAGCCGCACTCTCCTGAAACAGGGAGCAGTGAAGCGTACATCATGTTGAATCATGGCACCAGGGAGTGCGTGTCAGCAACGATACTGTCCTCTGCTTCCTACCCCTATACATTCCTTTCAGTCCACATGGTTGATTTCACATTTATTTCAATATGCAGGTCTAGCATGCAATTTAAGACTCATGTCATAGTTTCTCACTTTCTTGAATAATCTTATACTCACTGTAACACATTAAGAAAAAGGTTAAAAAAAGAATTACCAGAAATAAGTATGACGAGAAGTTTTCCATTTTCATTCAAGAGACTCCGGAAAAATGAGATAGTAGCAATAGGGTCAACTTCATAGTACAGCATCTGAGGGTCAAAATGAAAATGCACATGGACGAGTTAACATTCAAAATCCACATCAAGGGAGAGCAGCTTTTCAGGCCTATAAGACAACAAGAATATTACAGTTTTCTAGCGGTGGAGCCCATAAGACAACAGTGACAATTTCGATTTTCTACGGGTGGATGTCTCAGCCAACAGGAACCTGAGTGTGTAGCATGGTGACAGGAAGCTTCTACTCTAAATACAGATTCCACCAATCCACACTGTAGTATGTGGGAATTACAGCACGCATCAAATTCAAACACATAAACAAAAGTATTACATTTTTGCACTTAAACGTACAAGATATCAACAGCTCTGAATTGGATTTTTGAATTATTGCAGCTAATTCAATGTGAAATTACTCTTCGTCAGTTTAGATGGAGTCACATGATAAAATATCTGGGAAAACCCTGGGACTTGCACCTTTTAGTTACAACCTCTTGTCTTTGAAAAATACTGCCTACCTGTTGAGTGAAGCTTTACTCAACTCTCACCTATTAACACAGCAGGGGGAACCGCAGACGTGTTCACCTGAATCAAATGAATGAAGTCTACTTTCTTCTCTGGCTGCCTGTCGCTCCAGTGCTTCTCGAACTCAGAGGCAGTCATCTGATTCCACGTGAAGTTTACGTTTCCTAACTTAGGAGTTCTCGACACAAGATCTGTACAAGACAAAGCAATGTTTTACATCTGTTTTATAAAAGTAACATATTATATGATGATTAATTCAGGTAAGCATGACTATACTACATATCACTATAGTACTATCACATTATGATTAATTCAATTAACCAGTACCATACTACACAACTATATGTATTTTGCTAAACCCAATGAAAAGCATGATATGAGTGTGAGTATTTGAAGTCCTAGTACCCTTGCATTTCTCCAGCATCGGCTCACTGGGTTCCACAATGTCACAGCCCACCTTCACATCTGGTAAAACCTTACGCAGCTGTGAAAGTATCTCCAGGTCCACCTCTCCTGCAAGATCAACATCGAGATTTAAACCCAGAAATGTCCTGTGGAGGCCGTCCATGTACCCCTTTTCATGCAATCATTACTATTAGTATTATTTTATTTAAAATAGGTTTATGGCTCCTACTACAGAAATTATCTTCACTGGGTCCTTCATGTCGGGGCACATTTCATGAAGAATGAGCTTTCAATCAAACAGTTACTTCAATATTAGTTCAAATACCAATACCAATATTAGTGACCATAGGAAGTTATTAGGTAAAGCAAACACAGGAGAGCAGTGAGATTTAAATGCTGATCAAGACCACTTCTGATCAAGACCACTTCTGCTTAAACTTCAGCTTGAAAAACTAAATAAAAGAGAATGATTTAAGTTTTTTACACAATGTCCACTGATTGTCTGAAGAGATTAATCTCATGGGGTTTATTAAAGTCAAATCACTCTCTCTCCAGCTATCTGTATAATCGTTGTGTACAGACTGGCATTTATTGCCAATTTGTTACACAACAGCAGCTTGCACCACTTTGAGATCCGAATCTACTGTTAATCCAT
>JAODUD010000001.1:47202526-47214018 GCA_026784285.1 Stomatorhinus walkeri | reverse complement strand
TTACACAGCAGTTACACAGAGATGATGGAGCTGAGGAAAAGCTTCCTTAAACTCTTGGAGGTCTTTGCAAATGGTGGACAGGTCTGCAACAGCAGAGGTGAATTTCTTTCCTAACATGACTTTTGCAACACACATTTCATTAGAACGGCTGTTGCTGCAGGAAGTACGTGCCAGCTTCTGCAGGGGACTTAACAAGGCAGCATGCAAAAAAGAGGAAGATTGGGAGGGAGAAGGCAGTTCACCGCCATCATCAGATCAAGACTGCCTCTGGAGAACCTGCTCTCCATCTCCACAATGACTCCGTCCAGGATGTTGAGAAGAGCTCTCTTCAGATCCTGGCTAGGAGTCTCAGGTTTCAACGTGACCTGTGCATGTTCTCCCCGTGTCGTCGTGGGGTTTCCTCCGGGTACTCCGGTTTCCCCCCCACAGTCCAAAGAGATGCTGATGCTGATTGGAGTTGAAAAATTGCCCGTAGGTGTGCCTGTGTGAGTGAATGGTGTGTGGGTGTGCCCTGTGATGGGCTGGCCCCCCGTCCAGGGTTGCTCCTTGCCTCGTGCCCATTGCTTCCAGGTAGGCTCCGGACCCCCCGTGACACAGTAGCATAAGCGGGTATAGATAATGGATGAATGGATGCAACCAAGTCAGAAATAATAAAGTAATAAAGTTCTGCTTCCTTTTCCTGTTCCTGCTCACAATACAGCTTTTTTTTTTTTTTTACAAGGAAGCAACATAGTATTTTGATCCGATTTTTATATATAACATATTTCACCATTTAAATATGCTGGATCGTTTTGCCTGTTATCGACAGTCTGGGGTTTCTCATGCGGGGGCTGCGGAGGATCCAACAAAATAGTATTAAAGTACGTTTGTTGAATCTGGAAAAACAAAGAGTTTTGGGAAACGCACGTAGACCTCACTCGTTCTTTACCTTTGTTATTGATCAAAGATCAATCGCTTTCGGGGAAGCCTCCACTGATCATTGATTTTATGAGCTGCACATTTCTAACCCTTTCAGTTGTGTACATTACACACCAACTAAGAAACTCTTACGCTAAGGAATTCCCCATGTGCGGTACTGTGCTAATGTCTTAGGCTGTCGAAATAATGTTTAGTGCTATTTATATGGGTAGTAAGTGTACATTTGCACTGAACCAAAAACAATTTAACATTAGAACATATGCAAATTATGAGTAGCACAATAAAAACTATTAAAAATTTCTATGGTTCTCAAAAAAGATATCTACTTGGACAGCTTCCATTCCCTGAAAGGCACCCCAGCCATACAATGTCCATCCATCCATCCTCTACCGCTTGTCCGGTCGGGTTGCGGGGGCAGCAGTCCAAGCAGGGAAACCCAGACTTCCCTCTCCCCAGCCACTTCATCCAGCTCCTGAGAATCAGCTCCTCATTCCACCCTTTTCCGGCTGAGAACCACGGTCTCGGATTTGGAGGTGCTGATTCTCATCCCAGAATCACACTCTGCTGCGAACTGTTCCAGTGAGATCTGAAGGTCACGGTCTGATGACGCCAACAGAACCACATCATCTGCAAAAAGCTGAAACCTGATCCTAACCGGATTCCCTCAGCTTGCTGGCTGTTAGAAATTCTGTTCATAAAAGTTATGAACAGAGTCGGTGACAAAGGGCAGCCCTGGCGGCGATTGAGGAGGTCTTCGAAGTATTCCCATGCAACGTATTTTGTAAATTTCACTACCAGCTCACTTACTTTAATTAATTAGTTAAAAAAGTCAATGAGATATTGATTAGGTATACGAGGTGTGATAGTGGTCAAGTCAAAAAATACATGAATGTATTGCATACTTGTTGGAAATAATGGGGTGATTTTAACAAAGGGTTTGAAATGGCTGAGCTGACACACTTTAACAGACATAACAGTGTCTAAGACTTGTGCACAGTACTGAAAATTTTAAGGACATTTTTATTTGTAATCCAGTCCTGCAGAGGAGGTCCCACTTCTGAATATATATAGCACGTCAGGCAGAAAACAGTAGTAGTCTCTCTATCCATTTTTGATACTTGCTTGTCCTGTTCAGCATTACCTAACTGGAGCATACATCCCCGAGGCTACAAGAAACATGGCAAGGAACCTATTCCAGGGCACACACACACAAAAGAGCAGTATACTGTAAATGAATGAAAGCAATCCAACCAGAACAACAGGTCCTTTCATGGTTTGTTACTTCTTTACTGGGTTCTTCCTCATAAATGTTTAGGGCAAAATTGAATGACATTCTTAGTGATAGAAGAATCTCACGCAGGTTAGTTCTTGCGTCTGGGAATGTTACGTAAAATTGCCATGCAGAGGTATTGTACCACATTGACCCTCATCTCAGTTTTGAGCCCAGGGCATTCTGGGATACAAGGGTGATTTTGTAAGACATAAAGTCAAAGGTTAACAGCAGCAGAATAGAACAGAAGTTGTGTCAAGTTTCAAGTTTTTTTGTCATGAACTGATAACAAAGGAGCATTATTACCTGCAATGAAGTAAAATAAGGCGCATAGTACACAGTATTTAGCATTTGCAAGTACTTAGAAAAGACTGTAGTAAAAAAGAGTGTAGTTTGTACATGTACACGCATATATACCCTCCTGCGTATGTACAAAAGATAAACTGAAAGTTACTGTAGTTTTTAAAGTGAATGTAGGTCTAAGGTGAAAGAAGAGTTCCAGAGGGGATGTGCATAGTCTTCAGTATTTCAGCAGATCAGTAGCCTGATGGCTTGCAGCTAGAAACTGTCCCTGAACCTGCTGGTGCGCGTCTGGACGTTTCAGTACTGCCTGCTCAACGGCAAAAGCATGATGAATCTGTAACTGGGATCAGAGAGGATCCACTGTGTCTTCTTCCTGCAGTGCTGTCTGTAGAGGTCCTGCATGGCTGCCAGTTCAGACACTGTGGCAATCTGACCATCCTCGGAGAGCTTTGTGATCACACCTATGTGGTTTAACCAACTTAGGTCTTCACTTAGGGCAGTGCATGCAAATGTTTTGGATTTGAAAAGAAAAAAATAATCAGCACTTATATAGAGTAACTAATAATGCTGGATATGTCATCTGTTTTACAAATTGTGCTTAAGTAGTTCGAAATGGGAGTACTTTTACTTTCACCTGAGTACATATGAAGTGCTGTAGCGGTACTTTACTCTGCTATTTATTCCCTAAAGTAGTGTGTCCACTACTGCTCTGGAAGCTGCTAGGTCTAATGCTCATGAAGCTGGTGATGGGAGTCTCCTTGGCACGGAACAAGTGCGTGCCTGACCACACCTGTGGGAGCTTCTCCAAGTCTGCTTGCCACGCTGGCTTTGTCTTCTTAAGCCGGGTATCGCCGTTGAAATATTCAGTCTCTCATTTGAAAAAAAATGTAGCGATAAGTTTTAGTTTTATCCTATGATTTTATGAGATTTATGAGGCACTTGGATTCTTGGCAAAACTCCCAAGAACGTACTCCAAGCAAGTCTTTTTTACATTTTCCTTATGAGCTGAGACATACAGAATGTTACGTCACAAACGGATTAATATTCATTGAAATAAAAGAAACGTTGTTTTTCAATATGTCAGCTGTTTTTTTTTTTTAGTGGAAGGAATTGCCCCACACTGCTTAAAACAAGAAGTGATTTATAAGTTTGGGGTTAGAGTTTATATAGGCTTGAAAGAATTCCACACATGACACTGACACCCCCCCTCCCGCCCAAAAACAAGTTTCCCTGAGTGACAGGTGGGAGAGGTCACCTCCCCTGTTATGCTCTTGCATGGTGGGCTGGCTACAGGGTTACCAACCGTTACGCGTCTGGCGTGACAATCATGCTTTCAGACTTTCATGCACATGCAAGAATTCTCACGGCACATCTATATTATTCCATTATAAACCTAAATTTAGTTACTTCAAAAGATTTAGGGCAGTTTACAAACCCTGCAGACTATTTACAAGGTAATAAAACTGTCACATGTACGACAATATAAATGGACTGCATTTATATAGTGCTTTTTTCCAAAGCGCTTCACAATTATGCCTCTCATTCACCCATCGGTAGCGGAGGCTGCCATGCAAGGTGCCAACCTGCATACCGGGAGCAGTTGGGGGTTCAGCATCTTGTCCTGAGCACTTTGATGGGGTCAAGAGTAACCAGGGGTTGAACCTGCAACCCTACAGTTGCCAAACAATAGCGTTACCTCCTGTGCCACAGAGATTACTTTTAAACAATTAAAGTAGTAAATGAAATAGGAATAGGTTAGTGAAACCAAAGACGTGTTTCAAACAGAATATTCATATTATTTCCAAGGACTTTAATGTATGATTGAAATGACAGGTTAATAGACCAAGGTTTTAAAACTATAATTATGATTGTTAAAAACAGGGAAATCTGGGGTTATTCAGGAAAGATGAAAGATCCAGGGCTGGTGCCCCAGAAAGCCAAGCCTAACAGCGACCCTGATCCGATATAAGCTCTGTCAGTGATTCATTCATTCATTTATTCATTCATTCACTCACTCACTTATTTGTTTGTTCGTTTAGCTACCAACACTAAACTAGGTTAAACACTGACTTACCTAACTAGCTAGGGCACTTATTGTAGGCTATCACTATTATTATTAGGTTGCTGGAAGAGTGCTTCTCCGTGATACCCATAAGTAATATTGAGAGTAAGATTATTTTGCAACTTAACAAAAAATTCAAAATGTAGGCTCATTAGGCTGTTTTTTCATAAAATCCAATTTCAGTTGTTTTCTATGTTGGTGCACAAATTTGCATTTTTTTAAATGTACCTTTATTGCTATATCTATTGTACAGTTAATGCTATAGTATTTCTGTTATTGACTCAAGCTGTTAAGTCGGTGCAAGGTTGTCAGTGCTAGGATCGGTCCCTGCCTGTTCCGTTTTGTCCATTGCAAAATATGCAAACCATACCCAAACCGCACCAGTGCTGACGTAGCCCTGTTTACTAGCAGGGCTGAAAAGGTGACCAATCTGAACTGGTTGCATCATCACCATCTGATTGGTTGGAAGCACAGTGATTTGTGTTGATAAGCATGAATTATCTGAATGAAAAAAGCGGCATGTTCTATATATTATTCATTATTATTTATTAGTAGTACAGCACGGTGTACGCAGAACTTGAACATTTCAAACCTCCTACTTAAAAAAGAAAGTGCTATTGAATACCTGAATGGAATAGATTAACAATGACAATTTATTTTACACAAGCTACAAGCTACAAATGCTAATTCCGTTAATGTTTTTTGCTACCATAACGCAGCGATTCTCAAAGTTGTGCTAGTGGAAATTTGTGTGTGGACGGTACATGTGTCTCGTCAGTTTTATGTCACTGTCTTTCCTCGTGGTTTGTCTCAGGTGCGGGTCTGTTCCTGTACGCCAGTGGAAAAGTGCCATAAATCCTCTGTCTGTAGTATTTGAATAGTTGTAACCACCCACACCTGTCCCTCGTCTAGACCTCGTTACCCACGTGTACATGTGCATGCCCATGGCCCCGATCCTCTGTTGCCAGTTGAATGTTTTCTGGAGGTGATGTTGTTCCCTGCAGCCAACCCTTTTCAAGCCCTTTTCTGTGCTTTTATGCTGTGGTTTAGTTATACCCTTTTAGTTATACCCTTTGCTAGATCTTGTGCTACCTGCCTTTGTTCAGACCACTCATGGTCTCCTTTGTTTCCATCTTCAGTTGTGATTAAAATAAAGCCCCCTTTGCTTATAAAGCCCACAGTAGAATGTCACCCTTCATGCCCCCATGTAACTGTCAGCAGCTGCTGGATTTATTTAACTGTCCAAGTGCTGTAGGGATGTATATTCTGAGTGGATCTGTAATATGCTTAGTGCTTGTTTGAGTTTTCAAATTTCGCACATGCATTCAAATACAAAATGCATGAAAACAAACACAACACTCGATAGTCAAATAAAAAAAAAAAAACACAGAAAATTCTAAATATAGGCTGAATGTTTTTGGCCCATTAAATTAAGCTGCTGGAAAAGAATAAAGTATGTTCAGAGAGACATTCAGCATGCAAAAAATCTGATGGCAACAGCCAATACATATCAATGACGTATTTAAGATGTAACAGTCTCATTTTCATGCACTACCAGTCACAACTCGCGGGTTACGGAGCAGGGAAGCAGGTAAAGGAGTCAAGGAGTTGGGAGAACACAGGGTTTATTCAGGAGCAACACATTTAGGAGCACAGAACAACGGCAATGACCCTGACTAGGGAAACGGACTCTGACACAGACTTAAATACACCACAGTAATCACAGGACTTGAAACATCTGGGAATACGAGGATTCCATATGAGGTAGAGATGGGGGCATGGCACATGGGAGGATCGGATGACTGGGGTGTGACACTCCCAGTCAAAACGTTTTGCACGCCACAGGTTTTACCACTTTTCCATTTGTTTCAGATTGCAGAAACTGTAGACTGTTTATTCCACTGGAAGGAAAAATGCCTCAAATTTTCTCTGGTGTTACAACTGCTAGAGGAAATTATTTTGATGAATCAAAGATATTAAATTTTCTTGCTAATAAAGGTACTCAAATGGTGAACATACTGTAAATGTATTTGTTAGCAAAGAATTCTGAGTGTTTTTTAGTTAATATTAAGTGCGTTACAGTGTGTAAATCTCAGTGTGCGCAAACACTTTTGACTGGTAGTGTATACTACTGATAAAAACCATGTACAAAAAGCAGTGAACAATTGGTGAACCGCTGGGAATCTTATGGGCCTAGAATCTAAACCAGCAGATTATTATTGAATATGATCCTTCCATTCACCTAACTGGTACAGTTGGGGCTACATAAGAAGCGCATCACGCCGGCTTTCAGCCCTGGAGGTGCACTGTGGCTGAAGTCCAATAACTCATTGAGAAAGTCCAGTAGCAGTTCCCCCTTCTCATTGCCAAGGATGAAGCAGTCTGTGATGTTCATCATCAAAGGCAAGACAAAGGTTTCTAGGTTGATTCCTTCACTCCTTATGTTCACTGTAGTCACACAGTGACTGGTTTTGTTGCAGGTCAGCACTCCCTTATGTGCTTGCCCCAAATGAAGCGGGCAAGCAGTTGAGGCAGGGGCACCCCACCACCGGCAGATGGCAAAGCAGCACCTCCTCAACCCACGTGTCATGTGGTGTCTAATATGCAAGTAAAAATTGAGGGGCAGTATCTCGGCCCACCTCCCCACTGCCCCTCAAAGCCCTAGTATTGTGTGAAATGTGGTGTCGGGCCCAGGGGAGCAGTAAGGGCATGCCAGGAGTGGGACCCCCCTCACACCGGGGCCAGATCCCCGACTAACCCCGATTTGTCACCGACCCCGCACAGCTGACAGGGGTGGCCAACCGGGGTGCTCAGGGGCGCCACAGGCAACTCGGTAGCAGGGGATCCCCCCCCAGGCGCAGACCGGAAGAGCCCCACTCCACCACGCCTGATCGGGCTCAGGTACAGGAGTTAAGGCAGAACAATTGGAATTTTATTACTCTCAAAACAAGAAGAAGGAAATAAATCAGATCACAATGGATCAAATGGGAGGAATGGAGGAAGAAAGGGCATAGGCAACTTGAGGGAACAATGCCAATGACAGGACTGGGGACCACAGGACTGGGAAGCACTTTTATACAAGGCCAATAAGAGAGCAAGGAGCAAATGAGAGGCGGCTGGAATGAATAACACAAGGGCAGGAATGAGAGGTAAGACAGATGATTAACAGGCATCGATTTTATTTAAAAGAACAGTATAATTTGAGAGCCAATGGCCGTGTCTCTAACATTAGTACAAGAATCATTGGAATTATTAGCATTATCTTAGCAAAAAGTCTCACGTATTAACTGTGAGACACATGCATTTCAACCAGTTCACATGTTCACATGCTACACCTTGTGTTTCTCAAGGTGAGAAGTAAGGGATAACGCCCACCAAGGTGTCCATTTATATAGAATTATTGGACTAGGTCCAGGCATATGGAGTGGAGTTTTCCGCTTACATGGATGCGCACATAGATGGAGCACAAAAAGCATGGATGTGGTAAGCAGGGCTCTCAAATCTCACTCTTTGACCACGAGTCACACGTTTCGCACCTAATGTAATCCTACTCCAAACTTATGACGAAACATGAGAGTATTGGTAAATTGAGATGCATGCTGAATTTCTGTAACCTTCGATTTAGCCCTCTACAAGATTCTATCGAAACAACATCCCAACTGTGGCATGGACCCTGCGAATAAGAATCTGATGAATATGTAACGAACTTCTGCCTTCTATACAAACCCATGTTTCATGCTGCTTATGCGTACCTGTGTCTGGGGGACCGTTGGTAATTTTGGTTGATGCTGGACAGTATTTATGATGAGTTTTTCAAAGCATAGTAATCAACCACAGTTTTAACAATAATTAAAGAGTGAAACAGTAATAGTAACCATTCTGTATTTTACCATGGTTTGCCATGGAACTGGTAACCGTTTCCTCCCTACAGCCAATTATGACTATCACGAGCTTTAGCCATAAATAAACTCATAGCCATGAAGGTGTTTTCCATATGGAACATCTATTTGTGAATTTAGATACCGCCTGTGTGAATAAATGTATCAGTTTCTCTCATTGTGCATACTGAACTGAAAATGTTATAGCCCCATTATTTAGCTAAAGTAACATATTCAGATGAAACGAAGCCGTATGCAATCAATGAGAAAAAGAGATTATTTAGCCTATAATTATCTAGACAAGTTCCCCATTTGAGCATTCCCCTCCAGAGGGTAGGGCCCAGGGTGGACATACTGGATGCACCGCCCTGAAAACGGCTCTGACCACAATGTTTTGTCTGGAAGGTATGAGCCACGAAAAAAATAACTGATTCCACCAAAGCCTATGCATCATATTCGAACATGTAAACAAAAGTCATTTAAAGGGTGCATTTGGAGGTAACGCAGACACTTAGAAAAGCCATGTGCATTGTGGCACAGTATAATTGGCAAGATGTTTTGATGATTGTAAGATGTTTCAGGTTCTGGTCCGACCTGAACACACTGTGGGTCTCAGCTTCAAACTGACATCTGCAGTCTTTTGACAAGCCAGGTTATGACATCATAATGGGAACAGCCCACTCCCAGTTACACAGTAGGAATTTGCGGTGCCATTTACGTAGGTGTAACTCCTTGAGTGATTCAGTTACAGTGACTAGAACAGTTTTCCATGTTTTCCACCTGGAGGTGCCCTTGATCTGTAAACATGCCTCTAAGGGCTTTTCAACAGCATTTGGATCATTGTATTATTATGGCTGATTGGATTTAAAATAAATATTCATTTATTTATATAGAAAAATGAGGCCCTTGTTCACAGTTACAACAGTGGAGCAAATTCCGGGACTTGAATTTACATCCTTTTGATTGCAAGCTCTTATCTTCTAAAATACCTATTAACACAACAAAGTGAGCTGCAGACGGGTTCGTCTGAATCATATGAATGAGGTTATATTTCTTCTCTAACTGTTCCTCTCTTCAGTGCTTCTCCAACTCGGAGGTAATCATCTGATTCCACATGAAGTGTGTGTTTTCCAAGTTAGGAGTCCTAAACATACAGTTGTGGGAAAAAATTTGACCACTGTAATTTTGAACAAATCTGCATTTTAAATCCTGGTTTAATCCTGGTTCTGCTGCTAGAAGGTTATGCTGAGCAGCAGACTGCTTCCAGGCTCAAAAGACAGTAGTACACAAGAATAAGGTGAAGCAGGAGACACTGGTAACGACCAGAAACCAGCCAGGCAGAGGGCAGAAGTGACTTTCTAATGCCAGACACAACAGTCAACTTATCTGATAGTTTCTCATGAATCAAAGGATGATATCAAGTGACCTTCAAATGGAATGGGGAACATTAAATGCAGGTGTGAAGTGCACTGCTAGGACAGTTCATATTAGGCTCCTAGAAGCAGGAGTCCCATAAACCAAGGAAGAAGCCCTTCATTACCAAGAAACAGAATAACAAGGCTGCAGTTTGCAGAAAAGCAAAATATATTATTCACAGATGCACACCAAAAATTGAGAAATGAGTGAAACAAAAAAAATTGTGCTGTGGTCTCTTAATTTTTTCCATGGCTATAAGTTCTATACAAGGTGAATCAATGTTTTACATCTGGTAATATATAAACAGAACATACCACATGATGATTAATTTAGGTAAATCATTCTGATGCCCATATTAATAATATGTATTTTACTAAAATCAGAAATGCAAGATTTTTTGGATGTTGGGAGTTTGTGTAGGGAGGGTACAGACTGTACAGTTTGAGGGGTGTGGCAGAAAAAGGGATTAGATGGGGAGGGGGTAATTATTGTTCCAACCCCATTTTGTTCATTGTGGTTCTATTGTCGGTTTGAGTGCGAACAGTAAACATTTAATTCTTGGTTTGGCTGAGCATCAAAAAAAATTGATTTTCAATCAGAGATGCTTCACTGCTTGTGGAAAGACTTAGACATGTTTGAAGGAGGAAACACGAAAATTGTAACCCCTCCCACTGCACTTTGTTGTGACATAAACAGCTCAGCAGATTTTGCATCTGGTGGCTGTGACTGGAAAGGAAGAGGCAGGCCACTGATGAAAAACACCTGCAAAATCAGACTGCTGGCAAGTCGGTGCTTTCCAGGGAGGCGTGGTTGATTTGCTAGGGATAATAAATTTGTCTTCAGGGTGGTCATTAACAGAAATACACATTCAGTTCAGTTCTAAGCCTTAAGTAGGAGTGGTGAGGATTAGATAGAGGTTCATGTGCAGAACCCATTTTCATTTATTTTTGCAAAACACAATCCATAACGTAATGACAGGCAGGGATCAATATCATAAATGTGAGCAAACCAAATCCAAATAATTAGCCATAAGACAAAATCTGGAAACGTGATCGAGCCAGGACTCCCTAGTTAGGTTGCTGATTAGAGGACTGATTGGCTGAAGAGTCCTCACACCTGGGTTTGAACAGCTGACCTAAAGGTTACCCCAAAAACCTGCACACACACTGGGCCTTTGCGGATAAGATTGGCCACCGCCGCTATAGGGACCGTGGCTGGTGCAGAACTGTCAGACGCTTTAACGCACTGCTCTGACTGTCTCAGTAATTTGGGTTACGCACACATGGGGCAGGATGGAATGTAGTGTTGCGTGTCCTCTATCAGTCAGGGCCACCAGAATCCCTGGTTTAGCACCCCCTGCTTTCTGGTGATGCCTGGATGACCAGACAAGGGCAGACTGGAGCCAAGACAGACTGTTGCTTTGATGGAGTTCTTGAAGGACGAGGCTCAGTCTGCAAAGTGCCCCGGATTTCTTCCATAACCTCTCACCTGATAAGTGACAAAATTGAGTCAGAATTAAGATCACTCTGGGGATTCAAACTGCCATCATGTGTCTGCATTGGTGATTCTGAGCCTGGTCAGTAGGTGCCAGTCAAATCAGGTTAAGAATAATGTCCATTTAGCCTGCTTAGGATTCAACTGTCTT
>JAODUD010000001.1:47158132-47169690 GCA_026784285.1 Stomatorhinus walkeri | reverse complement strand
GTAAGATGTTGATGTAGTAATTATACTTTTACTTAAGTATATATTTTGCAGGGTAGTTGTACTTTTACTTAAGTACTTCCTCCACCACTGGTATTGGGGTTAATTCTAGAGGAAGTTGAAACTCTGCAGTTGAAACAGAGCACTGACAACTTTTATGCACTATGCACCTCAGTACTTGGTGACTCCGTTCTGTTACTTTACGCGGTTTGCCACTACCTTGCTGAGTTTCTGTTGTTACTAAATGTTTCCACCTTGCAATATGCACTTACAAATGATCGTGGAATATCTAGCAGGGAAATTTTACGAACTGACTTACTGCAAAGGTGGCATCTGATTAAGAGATGTGTCCCAATACCATTGTCTATGATATTTTTTTTGTTTTGACTATGACTACGTTTAAATGAGTTAATCCGAATAAGATGCTTTCATGTGTTTTTAATAACCCAATTACAGAGCTAGTCATGTAAGCGCAATAATTGGGTTAATAAAAACATATCAGCAGCTTATGGTATTTTTAACATGTGAGTTATTTGGCAATAATTTAAAGCAAAATTAACTAAGTAACAATGATTCATTGCCTTTCCCCTCATCAAATTTCCCATGAGACTGATTGGTTTGATTTTAGCTGTGAACTAGGATTTTATGTAACGTCATAACTGCAGGTCTCACGTTGCTTACAACCAGGAAGGAATACTTTTGGTCTTCATTCAAAATCTTTAATAAAGCCCTAATTATAATGCAGGATAAAAGTATATCGATATAAATAGTATTATGTCATCCTATGTCTTGTTTTGAAAATGTATTGATCATTGTCCCCCAGAAACGTCCTTTGTGTTCTGCCACAATTCTGTTGGATTTGTAGCCTCACTTTTTCATAGTTTATGTTCTCTGAATTTGCAGCGCATTGACACTTACTGACCACAGCAGTGATGTCACATACACCGTTTACTATTTTACATTTCTGAATCATATAGTTCAGATATAGTTGCAGTATTTCATTCTTCTTCTTCAGGCACTTTGTCAAAGTAAGTCCCTTTTTAGCTATTAATTACACACTAAAGTAGCCAGATATCGTTTGTGACACGGGCTGTATCATATGATATGTATAACATCAGCTGTTACAGTGGCTCTTATGGTATTTAGGAATGTGGTTGCTTTAAATTACTGCACATGATAAGCAATTCTATATAATGATTTAACTCCAAGCTTCACTCTAGTGTGTAATTACCTTTCACTGCCCCGATATAAATTAATACACATACAGCTTTATTGGACTCTTGTCTTAAAAAATTGAATTTGTGTTTGCTGCCATGAAAACAACCAAACAGCATTCTACCGGGGCACGGTACTGAGCAGGTCAGCTGGAGTTCCTGTCCTCTGGCTGGCCTCTCCTTGTCCTTGCAATTCTCCTCTTCTACAGGTCTGTATGACGAGAGGTCCAGAGGGTCCCCCCAGTGGACCACACACGTCAGGTTTCTCTCTCGAACTCCCTCTCCACACTCTGCACCCTGCATAGGAGAACCAGTAAATGGCTCAGGGTCACAGCAACCCTTAAGTGATATGATTTGGCATTGGAACATTGCTCATTCTGTTTTATTATTAGTATTATTTTTTATTTCTTGGCAGAAACACTGAATGTTTTTAAATCTGTGAGGTGCTCTTTGCAGTATGAATGATTTTTCTTGCAAGTGCTAATAGGAAAAAAAAAACCATAAAAAGAATAAGAATTTATATATAGTGTAAAATGTGTATGATGATTTCTCATGGGAAACCCTAGATGAATGGGAGTCTATGCACCAACTCTCAGCTTTGTGCTGTGTTTTTTTTTATCTAGGGGCAGCACAACAGAGAAAACAGGTATCTCATTATAATTTTTTCTTTCTTCTGGATTTACCAAACTGACTTTGGTTGAGTTTGTGTACACCCACTACTGGGGAACAGCGAATGGTACAACACGGAATAAACAACGGACAAAAGCCATCTAAATACAATAATGTATAGTGACACTTTATTGATCCCTGAGGGGAAATTCCCTTTATTGCTTTGCCGCGTCTTTCTGTCCATGATGCTTGAGGGTCATGGGAAAGGGGCAGCTGCCTTGTGGTGCTGAGAGAGCTGGGGGGGGGGGGGTATGGGCCTTGCTCAAGGAGCCCACTGCCCACTGTGACTATTCTGCCTTTGTATCACAGGCATAGAGGCCAGGCCTGATGAGCTGCAAACCTTTTCACTAACTCATAATCTACACCCTGAACATGCTACATTAAATGCAGCAAACTTGAAAACTTGTGCAATTTTAACTCATTTCACACTGATGAGTTTGGGTCAATGTAGATTGTCCTGTTTGAAATTTAAGTTTAAATTTACATGTTTTTTTTTCTTTTCCAACCAAACATGAAGCTTGTGCTCATTCAAGGTTTAAGCAATTCTCTCTACTACAGTCAAGCAGCCAAGGAATGACTGCTTTGCAGGTCAAAAAATTGCACCAGCTTTCTTTAAACTGTGTACATTTCAAGGTGCGACACTCCCCCTCTGCCATATACGGGGTGCCTCACATAAAAGTACGCTGGCGTCTTATAAAATAGAATTGATGTGTGAGGCTATTTTTATGTGCGGCACCCTGTATAAACCATGTTGTTATTCTTAATTCACCTTTTTAATGGAAAGGCTATTTCACCTACAGTTCCAACAAAATAAATGACAGTTAAGAGAAATGTGAAAAAAGAGTGATGACCTGAAACCAAAAAGGAAGTCTAATGATATATTAGGATAGGCACAGATGCCATTATTCCCAGGCATCTGACACCCTGAAAGTCTGTGATGTAAAAATCCAGATGCTGCATTTAAAAATATAATGGAAGTTAACATATTCTGACAAGTGGCAGTGGTTCTTTTTAAATGCAAAGGAGAGCTTCATTACATTACACAGAAAATGGCAGCAGACTTAAACTGAAACAATTAACAACAAGCTTAGGACCAACCAGCTGTCACAGTTTTCAACATGCTTGTAACAGTATGCACACTTCCATGGCTGAAAATGATCAAGTGTTTACAGATCTAGCTGTTTTAGATCATCCAAAGAAGATTACTATACGCAAAGTTAAATCTACAAAGATCAACACTAGATTTTCACATCTTCATAGGTCATACCTCCACATGACATGGAGACCACTTGCCCAGAACCCATTTATAGCAAGGCCTTATGGGACATGGTTTGGTCTGGGACAGCTGGGATGGGCAGGGGCGTCCTTCTTCGTGGGCCTGTTGCAACATGGTCCTGGATCGCACCATTTGACCTGCCGAGAGGAAGGCCAGGATACAAGGGAAAAAGCAGGATCAGAGCGACAATGACGGAGAAGAATATAATACGGATGGTTACATGCTGTTCCGTAGAGACCGGATAGGCAAGAAGGGAGGTGGGATTGCAGTACATGTAAAAGAAAACTTGCAGGCAAGGGAGCTCACTGATAAATATAAAAGTACAGTATGAATAAACCTAGATGCTAAAAACTCAAATGGTCATTTGTTATAAAGCACCTAATGTAGCTGCAGAGGAAAGCAGAATGTTATACGATGATATCAGGATTATGAGTTGTATAAATGATGTGGTGGTTATGGGTGATTTTAATTTACCTGGGATACAGTGGGACATAGCCTCTGTCTCTTCCGTAAATGAACTTGAGATGGTGGAATTAGTACAGGATTGTTTTTTAACTCGGTTTGTTAATACCCCTTCAAGGGGAGAAGCCCTTCTTGATCTCGTTTTTGCTAATAACCAGGATGGGATTGGAAAATTAGAGTTTTTAGAACCATTGGACGGTAGTTGTCATAACATGGTAACAACTTTTTCTAGATGACAAAAATGTGAAAGTTCCAGTTTTGTTCTGCACTACACTGCATTATATTTCCTTTCATATTTCTTACATAATATTGTCAATCTATTTCACTTTTACCATACATAAGCATTTGGGTGCAGTTACTATCAAGTCCACGCACAATCAAAATACTCATTCAGCTATTTCCACATCATCATTAAATATTAATATCCACACACACACACACGCACACACACAGGCCACTTTATTAAGTATACCTTACGAGTATCAGGTTAGATCCCCACTTTGCCTTCAAAACTGCCTTAATTCTTTGTGGCATAGATTCAACAAGGTCCTCGAAACATCCCTCAGACCCTGGTCCATGTTGACATGACTGCACCAAGCAGATGCTGCAAATTTATTGGCTGCATCTTCATGATGTGAATGTCTGGTTCCTCAACATGCCATAGGTGCTCTATTAGATTGAGATGTGGTGACCTTGGAGGCCATTTGAGTACAGTAAACTCATTATAATGTCAAAGAAACCAGTCTGCTGATATGAGCTTTGTGACATGGGGAGTAATCCTGCTGGAAGTTTTCTATTAGAAGCTGGGTACTCTGTGGTCATAAAGGGACGGGCATGGTCAGCAAATATACTCTGGTAGGCTGCGGTATTTAAATGATGCTGAACTGGTACTAAGGGGCCCAAAGTGTGCAAGACAATATTTCCCTTACCACCGCACCACACCACCAGTCTTTCTTCCCCTACAATCTGAGTGTCACAGCAGAAATCGAGACTCATCTAGCCAGGGAGCATTTATCTGGTCTTCCATTGTCCAGTTTTGGTAGGCCTGTGCCCACTGTAGCTTGCTACTGTAGCCTGCTGCTGTAGCCCATTTGCGTCAATGCTCAACATGTTGTGCATACATACTGTAGATGCTCTTCTGCATACACTGGGTGTAATAAGTAATTATTTGAGTTACTGTTGCCTTTCTATCGGCTTTAACCAATCTAACCATTCTTCTCTGACGTCTGCCATCAACAAGGCATTTCTGCCCAGAGAACCACCACTCACTGGATGATTTTTCTTTTTTTGGCTTATTTTCTGCAAACCCTAGAGATGTTTGTGCATGAAAACCCCAGTAGATCAGTTGTTTCTAAATTACTCATACTAGCCCATCTGACACCAGCAACCGTGCCATGTTCAAAGTCACTTAATCACCTTTCCTCCCCATTCTGGTGTTTGATGTGAACATTACCAGAGGTTCCTTACATATATCTGTAAGATTTTGTACATTGTGTTGCTGACATATGATTGACCGATTTTATATTTGATTCAATGAGGAGAAGTGTCCAGTAAACTTATTTGCACGTGCAAAGGACAAATATGAAGCAGAAGTGAGAGGAAAATTCAGTATTTTAGTCTTCAATTAAACAATATCTTAATTACTGAAGCTTAAAGGCCCTGGAGGAACAGCCCAGGGCTGTCAAGGAAGGTGGAGGAAACGTGGACCTTTGATAGAGTCATAAAGACACAACTGTCAATTTGGAGCCTCATACACAGAGGAGAAGACAAACGCGTAGTGTTGCTCTCTTGACTCAACTTTAAAACCTTCCAAATACTGGAATAGCAGCTTTTTTTCTGAATTTTAATTTTGTTTATGTTCAGCTCTGATTTCTAATTAACAGCATGACAGTGACTCCGGGGGAAACTTCCGGCATATTTATAGGAGTCTCTGAGGGGACAACACGAGCCGCCGCTAAATGAAGACTAATGAAGACTGTCCAGTGTTTCTCATTAACCAGCTGACAGTCTGATTTGCTTGGGAGACTGGAGGGACCTCAGAGACAAAATACACCAAGGTTAAATACTAGGCTTTCTTTGGGTATCATGAAATAATGATGTGGCTTAACCCAGCAAATGCACTGAAGCTAAATTCCAAGCTCTTCTTAGGTACCATGAAATAATTATATGGCTTAACTTGAATCCTGTTGAGCATCATAGGAAAAACATTATTAGCGTACATCCTGATATCATCGCCGAGTTTCATTTAGAAGATTGCCACAGCAATTCACCAGGCAGCTCTGTAGTCTCATAGGTTCTTTCTGGATTATAGCATGACCAAAGGTCACATGAACAGACTTAAACCTCCTTATAGTGTTCAGAATGACTGTAAATTGACTGTTGTGTTTGTTCGTGTTTCAGGCTGTTCCAAGACTTCCTGGGATGGTCTCCACTTTAAAGGAGTGTTAACATGGTAATCAGTTATTCACAACTGATGGACAGATTGAATTTGCAATTAAAACAACATTTATATATATTTTCTCCAAGATGTGACGTCGCTTGGACAAACACATCTTTGAATAATGACCACATGTATGAAAAACACTTGGCTGCCCCAGATACCAATCACCTCCCAGCATTTCTGCTATTCTGTGTGCATAGGCAGTCAGCGCTGCTGCATGAGGAGACATCAACAACCACGCATGGTGGGAACCTCATTTATAAAGGCTGTAGAAATTATTAAGGAGTGTGTCATCAGCCTCGGGAGGAAGCTGAAGACATCATTACTGGAAAATAACATGTCACACCCCAGAAAGCGCCACATACAATAGCCTGGGTTGTAGAGAAAACAAACTTTGTACACCAAGACTGGTTTCATTACATATAAACACCTTAACGGTATTTTTGCTAAACGGAAACATGTATGCATTGTTAGTTCTCATGTTTCAGGTGAATTTGAGAGCAATATAATTTTGTCAAATTTTCATTTACTTTACTTTGTGTTGTAGTCCCAGGTCAAATGTCTTAGTTTTTCAGTTAGTTCTCTTTTGCATGGTTAACCCAGATGTTGCTCAGTAAATGCTAGAAGTGAATGTTGTGACATTTCTATGCTGATGCAAACCTTCTCTCCAATAAACTGTTCATTAAAATAACTTATAATCCTTTGAAACATATGTCTGGAGGTCCAATGGTGGAAGGAACATAAGTAATGAATTTCTGAAAAGTGGAGGTGTGGGTTGCAATCTGATGAATCATCCCGCAAAAATATGCCATGGACCTCTTCACTTTGAAGCTGACAAGTTCTGAAACCCAACATTTTCTGAAGTTTCACAAGGATGTATTCATCCACAAACATTGCTCTTATCTTGTAATTTATTAACTCCCTGGTACTAGGGACATTTCTCAGTACTATTCCAAAACCATCGTGACTATCATCAGGGTGCAGATCATTGGGCAGAATCCACAACCAGGATCCCCACAGATCACCCAGACCATAAACAGGGCAAAACCATCCCTCTACCAACCAATGATGTCAATGACATGTTGGAGTTGCATAGCCAATCTTCATAGCAATGTCAATATTCAACCACTCCAAAAACTATCAAGACAACCATACTAGGAGGTCACCAAAACATTGACCAAGCAAGCATGATGTAGGTTTTCTGAAAATCTGCTATGTAATATTTCAACCATGTGATACCCACCCTTTGTGACATTAAGCTCGTGACAATTTTTTGTCCACCACTTGTGTTACTTGAGGCAAATATCCATCCATCCCTCCCCGAAATGCTTATCCCTTTCTCAGGGACAGAAATGGGCTTAGAGCCTAATTTATAGGTAAAACATCAATATATTATAATATGATGATTTTAGTAATCTATGTATGAATACCTTGACTGCCACAAGTATGTGAGCACTGAGTCCATGACGACCATTCTGAGAGCAGACAGTTAACTGGACAGTCCACCATACAGGGAACCTCAAGCTTCCAGGTTTTAACTAACCCTAGCTGTAAAGGAAAAAGAAAAGTATATTACTTATTATGTTTAGTTGTATATCAGCTGTTTATAACTTATAAGGTTAAAAACATTTTTATTAGGGATGTGTAATGAGCATGACAGTAAAACATTTAAATACTTTTCACCTCATTTACTGAAAATAACACAACTAATTGGAACATTAATACCCTTTCCGTCTCCTCTCGTGTCACACTTCTACCCGACGTAAAGACGAAAACAAGTGATTGCAAACCTCCTCGCACGTGCTGAGCTCCACGACCTCCCCATCACTGCGCATGCAGTCTAGAAGCCTTGTCCTCTTGCCTTGTCCACATATGGCGTTCTCGCTCAATAGGCACGTACTCCAGTCTACCACACACACGCAAAGGTGAAGTGTTACGTTTGAGTTCAGTGTCATGTAGGGGAATAACATCATATTGTATCTAAACTGTTTAATACAGAGAGCAGATTTATAAATATGGATTTATTTTAGCTGCTTAGTGTGGGCAGATGGAATGCAGGATGATGGTACAGGGCTCAGTTAAACTCATCAGATGGTTCTTTGTGGAAATGGATCACCAGCCCACCTCTTAAGGTAACGAACCCCAGCTGATTCTGATTAGACCGCTTCCCTTGTTTGGGTTTGAGAGGAGTAGCTTAGCCCACTAAGTAACTTCATTTGATGTGTTCTCGTGTTAACTCGGGTTTAGTATATAGTGGTTTCTGTTTTTTTTGTGTCAGGGAGATTATCCTTAGATCTTTCCATCACTTTGTGTCTTTCTTAAGTGGACTTTAGATTTGTAGTTTTTTTGAGTAATAAAATCCATTTGCAGCATTTGAACCCAGTTTTGACTCTGTCCTCTACCCCATAATCTTCCATGATAGCATGATCACGCTCGGTGACATACACAAAGTATAGTTTTTTTTGTTTTTACAGCACAGCTCCTTTTTTATACTGAGGCAATTCAAGTTAAGTTCCCACCCCAAGGGCCCCAGAGTGATAACGCTGAGAAACACTTCACTGGCCCACATCCTGGCAGTGCATTAACCATTTGAATGTACCTGAGAGATTATAGTGGTAAGTAAAACAGTTGCTGTTGAGGATGCAGCTCTCCGTCTGGTTGTCTTCTGGGCAGCTTTTCGCGGTCAGTGACAATCTCAGCTGCTGCCTTAAACGCCTCCGTACGGTGCTCTGGTCACATGGCTACAGAAGGTGTGACAGGTAGCATGATGCTAAAGAACTGCAGTAAAAATGAGGCACTGACAACGAAATGGGACAAATAAAATAAAATAATAGCAAATAAAACTACCAGTGTCAATGTACAAGTGATGTTCCAAAGCAAGAAAACAAAGGGTTTATGAAGGCTAAAAGAGAGTTTTGAACTTTCCTGGAGAAGCAGATAAATCCTATGAAATTTAAACAAAAACAGCCTAACTAACACTATTTAGATTGTTTAGCCAACTGTATAGGGAAGAGCTTGTTTTTATTTGCTCAACAGTGTATATACACTGATGCGGCAAAGTGTTATGTGAAGAAAACAATGTTGATCTCGTGAAAAACGGTGTATGACAAGGACTGGAATACATTAGACAGTAAGCTAACATTCACTAGTTGTAGTCAAAATTTTGTGCAGGGTTAATGACCTGAGAGCCAAATCATTATGGTCAGATCTGTCAGAGCATCTCTGAAATGGAAAGGCTTATGGGGGTGTTCAATGTCTGCTGTTGTAAGTACCTAGTGAGAGTGGTCCAAGGACGGAAAAACTATGATCCTTCAATAGGGTGTTGACCAGGCAAGACTGCAAGAAGCAAGATGCCAATGAAAGTTATCCTGTGTGATATCTACCAACAGAAGGGCTACTGTGGCACAAATGGCAGATAATTTTTATGATCACGAGAATAATGTGTCACAACACACGTGCATGGAGCTCCGCTGCATTCTGGGCTACAGCTGTGGATCGGACTTGTCGGTCCAATGCATCCCTCAGATGCTCGACACATACCCAGCTGTCAACATGATAGAACAGAAAATTCATCAGGATTCATCAGATCAGGCCACCTTCTTCCATTGCTCCAAGGTCCAGTTGCACGCCCATTGCAGCTACTTTTGCCGGTGACAGGGGCCAGAATGGGCACTCTGACTGGCCTGCGGCTACAGTACCTAGTCCCATACGCAACATGACTTGGTTCCTTGGTGTACTGTGATCATCATCAAAAATTATCTGCCATTTGTGCTGTAGTAGCCCTTTAGTTGACTTGCATCAGATGTGAAAGCCTTCTTTCATATCATGCATTGATAAATCCTGGCTACACAACACCCTGTCAGCGGATTGTAGTTCTTCCTTTCAGTAGATACTCACCACAGCTGAACATGAGCATCCTACAAGCCTTGCCATTTCAGAGACGTTCTGAGCCAGTTATCTGGCCATAATGATCTGGCCCTTGTCATCGTCACTCAGGCCGTTACCTCTGCCCATTTCCTCTGCATTCAACATGGCAACTCTAAGTCCCAAATGTTAGCTTATATCTCAGACCTGGACACACACCATTTTTACTACACAATCTACGCACGCATACATGCATACACTGCTGTGCAACTTCCTAGTCTGGATTTCTGATGGACACCCATTTATCTCAACGAAACCATAAACATACAGTAGTTAATGTGTGACTCGTACCTTGGCTAAAAGCATTATACAATCCAATAACGCGGTTAGGCATATTTGGCTTAAATGTGAGAGTATGTGCCCTGCAATGGACTGGCATCCTGTCCAGGGTATGCTCTGTCTTGTGTCCTGTGCTTCTGGAATGGAATAGGCTCTAGGCTAACACAGACGGCAGGAGCTGTATGGTCGAGTATTATTCCATAAATAACATGCCACACTTACTGCTGGACATGAGCTCCACTGCCCCCACTGTGACATAACGCACTCATCAGCGCATGGCAGGAAACATGTCTGGCCCATGAATGGCATGTCGTCAGGGTTACAGAGGCTGTCGTCCACGATGACGCCGGGACCTTCACCGCCCCTCTTCATGCATCTGCCAAGAGGCCAGAGGGAGGAGATACTCAGCTCAAATCTCTGGCACCGACGTCGGTAGGGAGGAGAGGCGGGCGCCCACCTGACTTTGCGGCTCTGAACGCCCTCACCGCAGCCCGGCAGCTCGTCTACGGCATTGATGGTGCATGTTGACCAGGGCTCGGGCACCCACACGTATTGACCACACTCATTGTGACACGGCACTGCCTCATACACCTGGGGACACACAAGGGGGACGTCGTGGTGACTGTCAAGGGGCAACACGAAGACCAGCGTTCAGCACACCCAAATAAGGAAACACATACAGTATCTTCAGGTGACACATTTGTTTAGGTTTTTTTAAATTTTATTTCTCTAGGGGTGTTACTAATTAAACATTTCATTAACCTTACACTGTAGTATTTAAGTAACAGCTAAGATATCATCAGATTACAGTCTACTTGCCAAAAATGAAAGGAATTTGTGTGCAAATAGTTAACTGAATGGTTATATTTTGATAGGCTACACAAATGTGTCACAGGGAAATTAAAATAAAATAAACATTAAGAAAAATCAAAGCCAGTTAGCACCTTTACAATTTTACCTGGTGATTATAAAAGCCTAACATAACACATAAGTACAAAAAAAACAAACACCACATAATACAAAGTCATTACTATAAAACCTTGTATATATATTGAATTCACATGACACAAAATGTTGCTTAAGGTGGAAAAAATGGTGCCAAGTATTGAAAGCTACACAGTCAGCCCTCGTACCTTATCTCCCATCTGTCTCTGCAGCTGTTCACAACGGGCTCAAAGGTCAATCATATTTACTACACACACACACACACACACACACATACTCATCTGTATGTATATTTTGTATGGAGCTACACCATTTGTTTTAGTTACAAAGTGTCACCAAATTACAGATAAAT
>JAODUD010000001.1:47122508-47158032 GCA_026784285.1 Stomatorhinus walkeri | reverse complement strand
ACTCATCTGTATGTATATTTTGTATGGAGCTACACCATTTGTTTTAGTTACAAAGTGTCACCAAATTACAGATAAATTACAGACCACATAAAGGATTTTCTAATACAGGCAGCTGACTAAAACCATCCCACCATCGCATGGCAATAGGTCAAGCAAAGCACCAATCTCCACTGTCATTAATGCTGAAAAAGTGCCAGTTTTGATAATTATCTAACTGGAACATGCATTGCAAATTGAACTGGAAAATTAGGCTTCAAAAACATAACTTGCTGGATACTAAGTACAATAAAATAGATTGCCTCTTAGAACAAGAAACCATCTGGTGATGATTGGAGAAATAATGGCTTTCTACACTCTCTGGAGCAAAATATATTCTTCTCCTTCACCCCTTATAGCTTTTGTTTCTGATACAACTGTAGTGGATCTCTGGAGTGTAACATAACGCAACACTGGGGTATGCTCCTCTGAGGGCACTATCAAAGGGTTTCACCCACTATTCACAAGAAAACAAATTGCCCAGACTCATCGCAAACCACCAACGACGAGTGCAGTAAATGAAATGAAGGAGGGATTTAAGTCAAGTGCGCTCTGTGCACGTTTTCCTTGCCAAGGACACTCAGATCAAAATAAACCTCTGTTACTCTTCACTAAAGATGTGGGAGCAGCAAGAGGTTATCAAAATAAGTATGGCGGAGTCTGGCATGCATTTCGTTCATTAATTGGAGCAGAGCACAAACACAGAATGAGAGGCACTAACCTGAGCCTTTGGACGTCCGCATTAGCAGTGCGTGACAAGCAGCAGGGGAGAGAAATGATATGTCCATTAGTTTGCTTAGCGTCTTCTTTTATGCTCTCCGACTTATGCTTTGTTAAGGTACAAGTGCATAGAAAGCCAGACTCTATTTTACACACCGCTGTCTAAGTGAATTGGGCAAGGAGACCTAGTCACCGGCTGCAGGTCTGACTTTATCAAATGGCCAACGATCATAGAGCAGACTTTTCCTAACACAAGAACTAGTTTCAAGGACTGAACTTGCTATTTTATTTCAATAGTTACTACTGTCAGTTTTTCGCAGGGGTGGGCAATCTTATCCGCAAAGAGCCAGAGCGCATGCAGATTTTTAGGATAACCTTTAGGTCAGCTGCTCAAACCCAGGGGTGAGCACTCTTCGGCCAATCAGTCCTCTAATTAGTAATCTGCTTAGGCAGTTGCAGCAAAAACCCGCATACACACTGCCCCTTTGCAGATAAGATTGTCCACCCCTGGTTTAATGTGTACCCCTTATATAAGTGCAGCTTAAATGAGAAGCTAGTATTACATTCATCACCTTCAGCAATAAGTCAGAAGCAGGTAGCACTGTGTTAAGTAACTAGATTTATGTGCAAGCAATTTCAGACAAACCTCAGCATGACTTCAGCAATTGTACCATAGAAAGAGATAACTAATATGAATTTCTTCTACAGAGAAAATGTCCCAATTGACAGCTGCAGTCATCCAGTTAAGGTCACAGGCTCTTCCTACAGCTCTTACAGGCTGAACGAACACTGACTAGATTTCGGAAGACTTCCAGCAGGCTTCTCAATGTAGCCATTTCTTTGTAAACCTCATTAAGTGTCACAGCTTGAATCTAACTGCAGAATGATTGGAGTGTAACTGTCACCTGTACATGATCGAAAACAACATTGTGGCATAAAGACTTATGGAGATGAATTTCCTTTTCATGATGGGAGCTAATAGATTTGCAAGACGCTACCGAATGTTGACAATGCCACAACAGATGTGGAGCGCAAAAAAAAATAAATGATGAGTCACATTATTAAGATCTTCCCTCAGCACATACTGGCATGATGCTCTACCAAATTACAGGTGTAAAATGTATCAAACTTTTGTTACACACATAACAAAACATCTACCAACAAACTAACTCAAACTAACTGCATTCTTATTTCAATAAAAAGTATCCTAACAATATGAATTAAAATATCAAAGAATACACACAATTGTACTGTATGATACTGATTATATAGCACAATGAAATAATTTACAGCCCATATCTTAAATATTTTAAGTATTTTATACTATATACTAAATGTATGGTATTTAACACAATTACTTTAGAAATGTTGATTTACTTTAGAAATGTTGTTTTAATCATGGAAATTGAACTTGAAAATTTCTCCACATTCAGTTCAAAAAATATTTTCGGGGAGAAAGTGTTGCATAGTCTGATGGGAATTAGATGATTTTGTTTTGGAACGATATCAACACTCATGGTGCAGATGGCCATTTCATTATTTTTTTTTCCAATTTGACGGACACTGAGGCACTCCCCTGCTGTCAGATGTCAAGTGAACATTAAGCATGCCAAAACGTTTCACTCTTCTCCTTTTTTGCTATTCTAATTAGCCGATGTGGCTACAGCTAACCTTTTTAACGAAACGGGAAGCTCTGGGCCATCTGGAGAATAGGAGGAGCTCAGTGATGCTTGATAGCTCCTGGCAGCTCCTGGGCCTCCGGGACGTCCGACCTCAGAGTTTCTGACTGAAACGAGTTGGCTTGTCCTGCACAAACGCACCTTGTGAAAATGGCATCCACGGCTATCTGGAAATTAACCACACCACGTTCCTATGGGACCAGTGATTTTAAAAACGACCAGCGAATACTATCTTGGCATCTGGACCCATTTTCATAACTGGTACATGAGTCAGTAAAAAAATGAATAGTGTATTGACCGATTTGGGACCCATGAGTCTGTGATGCTATACTGTATTGGCTGAATTAAACTACTCAAGAATATTTCACATTTCCATCCATCCATCCATCCATGCTAGTTTTGGTCAGTCAGAGGTGAGCCTGAAGCCTACATTTACCATATTTCCTCCAAAAATTATGACATAAAAAGGATAATTCTGAAACTGTCATTCTTGGCCTCAATCTGCAGTGTTAAAATAGCCTAAAATGTTCAATTGGCCTTATCAGAAAATATGTGGCACTCTCGCAAGCTAAGCAAGCAGGAGAATTTCAACATTTTTGCCGTGACATGCTAAAACCAGTAAGACCCTGTAATGCTACACTAGTTTCTAGGAAACCATTTCTTCACCTATTCTGTACATTTTCCTGAGTATAGAGTTCCTTGATTACAGACATTGCTAATCACCAACGTAAATCTATTGGAGGCTTTGGCGATGGGTAACAAATAACACCTCATCAGACGCGTAATCTGAAGCAGAACATCGTTCTGAGGCGATGTACCAAATGCAAGATGTGGAAGTGCATTAATGGGGGTGGATTATCACTCAAATCTGTTTTTTTTTGGGGCCAGGGAAGTATTGTGTTAACACACATAGGGAATGGAGATGGAAGAAGTCTTGATTTAGTTCGGTGCATTAAAGTGAGGTGCATTTGTTTCATGGCAAATATTTTGTAGCTCTGATAAACATCCCAGATCTCAGCTTCAAAAAGGTGCACTATGGGTCATTGAGTAGAAGACATTCACAAATAATGACAAATGAAAAGGTTCTGAATTTCAGGAAGCCTAATCATAATTTTTAGACAATTTTTTTTACATAACTCATCAGTGAATAACATTAATCTGCTTAATTAGTAATGATTTGCAGTCATAAAAGAAGATTCCAGAGAATGTCCAAGAGATCACCATAACCTTCAGCAGAAAAAAGCAAACTTACTCTAATGCTCATACACCGCACATGTCTGAGACGCATAAATGCAGCAGATCACATGTCAAGGCACCAGCATACAAGCCATTGTATCACAGCGCTTATAAATTTAAACAACATTTTATTTATTTCCAGTTTCATGCCAGGAATTAATTTCCCCATAAGATGATTTACATTGTTCGGACCACGCAATAAGTGGTTCCTGCTGGCACAGCAAGTGAATGGCTGCTATTACTGAGTACTTGGGTGCGATACGACACTTATGGCTGTGGTGAGTTACGCACGTGCGACAACACACGGGCTGCAGCACTAGCTAAGCCTGTTTCAGAGCTCTGGTGGACAATGGAGAGCTTAAATCATGGATATAATGGGGGCCTGCAGAGATAAAGACTACAAGTCTTAAGTCCAATACTGAGGGAACAATATTATATTATATACATACAGTATTTTGCTCCCTTTCTGTGTAATCCCTGTATGCTGTGTGACAGCCGCTGCCTGTTGGTTCAGTACTCGACTAGGTTTGAGATATTTTCAAAAACATCCTTAGACTTGTTTGTGGTGAGACAGCATTTTGTTTGAGGCTCTTTGCTGGGCTATTTGTTTGAGTATTTGTTTGAATTCAACACTTAGGCACCACTCTATGACATGCCTGACACTTCAACAATACTGACTGTGTACACCGGAAAGGGGGGGAGGTAATCTCTTTGGGTGCGATACATAACATTCCCACTGTACAATTTTAACAAAATGACATTCTTCGCGTCAGGTTCACTGGCGCAGTTAGAAAGATCCAGAGAGCCGATCCAAGGAACTGTGGGGTGCACCTCAAGAGGAATGCCAGTCCATTCGTTACAGAGCATAACAGTCAGATAACTGTATATTTTGTTAAAAAAGATCCATTTTTGGTTATTTTTAACATGCTGAAAAGTTATCCAGGTTTTAAGCTATTTAATTGTTGTTTGTTTTATGATCAACTACTTTACCCCACATACTGAAAAAGAGATCCAAACATATTTTGCATGGTTAAATATCTCAGATGAGATCAGTGTTCCAGAGACAGTCAAATCTACTTTCAGCAAACCAATCTTCCAATAAAACAATAATTGTAAATGGTACGCTACTGGTGCCCAGTCAATGAGTGTTTTGGCATCTCGGGTTTAGTCATCACTGAGAAGCTCCACAACACAGCTTCCTAATCTGAGCAGAAGAAGAAGACAGCCACAGCGGATCTGAAAGGACAGATGCACCGTGTAAATTTAATTTTAGGCTGTAATTTCATATTGAGTCATTTTTTGCCAGCTGTGCAAGCAGCCCCAACAACATCTGTGCTGGGACTGTGGAGAGAGCAGGACACTCGTAACAGTGCTTCACAGAAAAGTCTCAGTGGGAGCTGAAGGGAGGTCTGTGCTGAATCCAGCACTGTGAAAGGTTTCACCAACCTCATTTGTTTCAAAACTGATTTTAAAAACGTTTTTCTAGATGTTTCCCGTAAGCAATGTGATTAATTGCTTAAGTCTAAGACAACCAAGTTGACGTTCAGTTGATAATTACCAGACATGATAACCTGAAGATCGTTCTTCCTATTTATTTTCATTTATACTGTTAGTAATATTTTTTCTAAATCACTGCCTCCTTTTTATGACCAAATTCAGAAATTTTCTGATGAGTTCAATCTAACTGAGCTAATGAGGACAGGTAACCAAGCTTTATGTTGGATGTCAAAGTTTACTGGTTATATAGGCATCAAAGTCTACTGATTAAGTCCCTAACATTACCGGCAGAACATTATTTGAACTCATAAAGTGTTATTCTCCTTTCAATTGATAAGGCTACAGCAGACAGCATTAATTGAAAAACATCACAGTTATGCAGAACATTGCTACAGAGCTACTCCAGCTTTGGGAAATCACAATGTGTTTAAGTGGAGAGTACATACTACCAGGAATGGTAAATAAATTTTCCATCTTGACAGCAAGAATGATCAAATCCTGCTTGCATCAAGGTGTCAAAAGATGGCAGTTACAGAATCAGTACATTTTTAAGAGCTTATGAAAAACATGCTAGATAGCACAGCATTTAGAGACTGAGGAGTGAAGTTTCCATACAAGAAGTAAATAACTTCATTCTAATGATTTAAAATACCTATACGTGACACGCACAAGCACATTATACACCGTGGCATCTCTGCTGTCCTATAAATACAAATAGCATGATCAACTGCGTAACTTGTCCACATCTCTCCCTTTATCCACTCTGAGAAAATAAACTTCAGAAGCAGAGAAATTTCACAGGTGATTTAGAAGCATCACAAAGGGGGGGCATGTGGCTATGGATGTAGGTTTTACGCGTGATTTGTGTGAATGGGGGAATACCTAAAATGTGATAGAAGCCTTGGAGAAGCACCAGCCCGTTCGAAAAAAAAAGGCAGAAATGCAAACCACCTGCAATGGTAAACTTTACCATACATTCACGCCGATGATGCCAAACAGGTGTGCCAATATTACTAATACAATGCCTGCCGCCAATTATGTGATGATACCAATAAAAATTCATCTCCCTTTTTAGAGATTAAAACCGGCATTAGCAAAAGCAGTATGAGATATTTTGTTGGCAGCTTATTAGAGACCAATTAAGCTGGGGACATTATAAAGCCTGCTAGCGGCCACTTAACCATCTGTACATAAATCTCCAAATGAACACATTTGAATATTTTTCACGCAATCTGCCTCATCTGCATGTTGACCTCTACCACTGACGGTGTCCTCTAAAGACCATTCAGGCAGAGGGCTTTCAAAGTAAAAGTCCTCTTTAAAGTTCCTTTTAAATCATGACCCTATGGGGAATACAGTGTGGGGAAAAAGCAGGAGGGAAAAAAATCAAAGTGTACACTGATGCTAGCAAGGGTTTTCCTTCATTGTGTATATGCCACATTAAACAAGCTTAAAAACACTTTTGTGCTGTACCAGATCACTACATGTTGAAATACACTATTTTTAAATTGTGAATCTCTACCTGGTCCCTAATTATAAAACACACCAGGTCTGGTAAGTGTCCATTACGTTTGCCTAGTGTTGTGGGGCACACCACAATTCACACAAAGTATGACCTGTGACAGAGGTGCTTTTTTTATTTCGTATGTTGAGTGATGATATGTGATTATAAACAGTATCTCAAAAATATGTCAATAAATGTAATTTCAGCATTTAAAATGTTGAAAATGATAAAACAGCAATTCAGTTAAATAAATAAATATAATAAATATATAAATATACCAATATTTCTATTTCTTTTGAGAAGAATGACCACCAATATTTTGCTTTATGTTACAAATGTATTTTGGCAGGATGTCTGTCATTGCGTACTGAAGGGATATATTACTAAAAATACAATTCGGTTTCTTAAGCATTGCACATTGTTACATATTTCCTCATTAAACATTTATTATATAACATATAACATTAAACATTAATTGTTTCCTCATTAAACAATCTTACCTGCATCTGGGTACTCGGTTATATTTAATCGTAAAATGCACACCCCTCTGCCCTTCTAACAATGACCATTCATTTCTCATTTACCAATAGTCCACCCCTGTGGGCAGTGGTGGCTTAATGGTTAGGGAAGTGCACTTGTAATTGAAAGACTGATCCCAGACCAGCAAAACATCACTGAGGTACCCTGAGCAAGATACTGCCCCCAAGTACTGCTCCCTGGGTGCTGAATTAGCCCCCGGCTATGTCACGACATCACATATAGGTTAAATGCAGAGGACAGATTTTGCTGTTGTGCACTATGGTGCGTCAACAATGATCATTAAATTCTAATTCTAAAATTCCCTGCAAGTCCAACATTAAAATCATAAAATATTGTTCTAAACAAATAAGATCAAGTTTCAATGTTTCTGTTTCTTAAACAGCTATGTGCATTTTACCTTTCAAGCCACAAATACTGGCTGCCATTTGATTTGCAGAAGGGGAATGGAAAATGTTTACTTGAGTGTTGCTTTTTGAGGCTATTTTTCTTCGTGACAAATAATTTCCCACGACTTCCTCCACTTAAGGGACGCTATTGTTAGCCTGAGAGGGCCACTGCACTCTCCCTCTGCTAGCTGTTTTGTGCTGCTGAAGATGCTGATGTCAATCTACCAATGAAAACCAACACATAAATCACAGAAGAACAACAATATCTCGAAAAATACTAAAATGCTACTCTGTAAGGCTCCTGCCAAGTGGATCGATTCCTATTTAAACCAGCTATGCACATTCGTATTTGCCCATAGAGCATACTGTCACGGTTTTCCATCTCATACATTTTTGCACAGTGGCTCTATTTGACTTTTATATATGTGTGCTGTAGTATGGCTCCCTGTTCACCAAAAATTCCTTTGGCAGCAAAAGTTTCAGCCTGGAATATCGAAGCATGTCGGGTTTCCAGCTAAATGAACTCAGTATTGACTTGTTCCGTCAGTGAAAATAAACGGCTCACTTCCCGTACTTCCAAAGGGCACGCAATTTCAAATGCACCCTCAGTGCACTCTTTTATGGACAAACAATACGTGTGGTGCTGTTCCCGTCAAAGTTCAGGCCATTTTATTTACACAGCCTGTGCTATAACGCTGTGGGAATGGAAAATAATATTGTCCACCCTAAGAAGTGCTCACTCTTATTTAATATCAGACCATCTTTGTCATTTAGAAGCAATTTATTTGAACAGGCTATAAGTGTTAATGAAATGTAGAAGTCAGCTTTAGTCTGGATTAATACAGTTTGTTGCCTGGTTTTGTTTTAAGGAAATGCGGGTTTTGTATATATAATCCTAATGTTTGATAGAATTTTGTTAGCACATGCATAGAATACATTGAAGATTATAAAATGGAGATTGAAGCATATACCAATGACAACACAGCCTGCTGGAAATCCAGACATGTAAATACAGACACGTCACATGGTGAACATCGGGACGACAGCGCAGAAACAAGTCTGGACAGCTGAATAAATGAAGAGGGTTCTAAATCTATATAAACAGAACCTTTCCTGACAGTTCATGCTCTCACAGGACATACAGGAAGCACGGAGTCTCCACAGTGCTGCCATTGCTTCAGCTGTATGTGTATCTGTGTACCATGGTGGGAAAAATGGAGAGGGACACTATATCTGCTTTGTTAAATTCATTCATTTTCTTTTCTGTGTCTTTATTGTTGCATAACAAAGACCAAAGGCTTGATGTTTGTATATGCAAGCAGTTGAAAATATTCAGGAAACAATGATTATAATTCAATCAGCTTCTTAATTCTTCTCATTTACATTTTTTGACACAATAAATTTAGTCAGCCACAAAAAAATTCTCATGGAAATTTGTTGTTCTGTGGCTTAAACTCCATTTGATACTAAGTCTAATTTGTTTAAATATATTTCAATACTAGAAGACAGCATCTTTGATTACCTGGATTGGGTCATTTTGGTATATTATATACGCTGTATGCAACTACTTTACCATGTGTGAAATTTTACGGTTATGTGTTAAGTTAACACACATAGTGTCAGTCTGCAAAACTGGGGAAAAAAACCTGAGTTACACATTACAAGTGCGTGACAGGTTAAGTGCTTCTGTTAACTTAATTAGTCCTACTTCTACTATTATAATCATAATTTGCACTATTAGACAGTATTATTCGTCTCATTTCTGTTGAGGCCCTTGTCATTTTACAATAATGATAAGTAATGTTTACATATTCTTGAAATATAGTATATATGAAATGGAATATACTCTAGTCGTAATAGTATAGTCGCGATGGTATAGTTTTGAAAATTTCTACTATAGTACAATTAGTATAGTACAATCCCCCCAGACAACCAGAATTAGCAAGCTCCCACTCACCTGATTCTTCAGATCGAGCTTGGGGCAGGGTCGTCCTCCATTGAAGGGCTTCTCCCGCAGCCACTTGGACCTGACCTTCAGTCCGCTACCACAGGAGGCGCTGCACGCTGACCAGGCTGACCACTCGCTCAGTTTGCAGTCCAAGGGGCAAGGGACGTGACAGTCCTCCTCCAAGTACCCTGCGACAGGAGCGTCCACAGGTAACATCAGGGAGGAGACGAGAAAGGTGGGTGGAGTCTCATTAGACCTTAGACTTTTTATAAAGACTTTGTGTAAATAATAGCAACTGCAGAAAGTCACAGCGTATTTACCCAGTACTGTCAATCACAACCAATGGGTGAATGAGAGGGCATAATTATTCCACCAATAGGCTTCAAAGCCTCATCTCTCCCACCATTGCTTAATAATATTGATATTTATAAAGTCTGCCAATAAAGACCCTTAACAAAGATCACACAGGTCCAGTACAGTGGTAACCTAGTGGTTACTGATTAAATTCTGGTACCTGTGCTGTTGCACAGAGCCGGGTCGACCAAGCGGCCCTCATGGTCCACACAGGACACGGCCCGGAGTCGCAGGCCTTGGCCACACTCGCGGGAATCCCGCTGGGCCCTCCAGCCGTGGCTCTCTGGGAGAATGCAGGACGACCAGTTCCCACAGGGCTGAGAGAGCATCTCCACACAGGGACAGGGCTCCTTCTCCACTACGGGATACAGCTCCGAGTTCTGGCATTTCTCTCTCTTCTTGCTGCGGCCTGTAATGCATTTTTTTGAAGGAGAAATCAAAAAATATAGCTTCTAAAATTATATCAGCAAAGTACACTATATAGTACACTTCAGATCTTTGGACATTAAAATAGAGAATATCTTCAATCAATCAATGTGCGAGACTTCAGAACCTTATAAATATAATTCTTTGATTTAAAAAGTATATTTAAAAATCTGGTGAATGGTATTAGAGACCCTAAGCTGACTTTTACTGAGGAATGTCTCACGCTCGCTATGTGAAATAAAACGTGAAAGGACCGCGTACGTTAAAATCCCAGCGCGTGCCCCCTTCCGGTTTTCCACCCTGGCGTTCCGCGAGACGCCATCTGCCTCTGCTGATCGTCGGCAGTCTGATTGCAAACAGCGCTTAGCGACGCAAAGTTGCTGTCAGCTGCGGCAGCATGGCGACAATCTGTCAATTTGCTTCAGAATTAAACGCGACGTCTCGCACCCTTTCAAACTTCCCTTCACCGGCATTTATTATTGATGATGGCTTTCCATGACTGATAAAATATGATTAAAGCATAATACTTTATTACAGTCAGTGTCACTTTGAAAACGCATTAATTTTCTCTTTATTTATTTCCGAATTTGATTAGGTGCGCATCGCTGTGTCTATCCCTGTGCTGTGTAGACTAGGGACTGCTTTCAGACTTGACAGCACACCACGCAGAAGCCGACTGAAGCCGCAAAGGGTGACATCACGGAAAGAAAAAGCTTTTCAAATCGCCATCCACTGCACTGTGAAATGTGTGACACATTTAGAGGCAAATACTTTGCCCGTAAACAACAACAGTTATTTGTAACGTGCAGCGACCTGTCAAAATTATAGGCGGTATTAATTTCCAGGGAAAACAAACCGTCTAAAATAAATTTTCCAGGTGACTATAAAAGGAAGCTGCAGTCTATGCTCTCTTCAAAACTGTTCACTGTAGGCAATCTGTGAATACAGATATTTATACTGAATTATATAGTGAAGATGGTATACATGATAAAATCTAATTTAATACCAAAATGACATATATATTTTTCAGAATGACAAGCAAGGCCAATTCTAAAGTCTAGATAAGAACATTATAAGGAAAGAAACAGGAGCTTGCCCAGACCAACAGACAACGATGAAAGATTTATGATCAAGACAAATGACAGCAAACTTACATCAGGAACAAGTTGTGATCACTATAAGGATTAAATCAAAACTTAAAGCCGGGCTATTACATAAGTTACATAAAGCTGGTAAAGTACCTAATGTAGGTATACTTTTAGGCAGCAGAGATCTTAAACTCCACACAACTCTCACGGTCCAGATCAATACCATAGACTTGGTCTAGGGTTTATGTTACTTGGAAATGGCTTTACAGGTTACGATATTTTTGACACCTATACGTTAGCTCCATGTTAGCAAGAACTTCAAAGCAGTCAAAAGTGCTTGCATTAGTATTAAAGAGCTTGCTTTTAAACCTAAAAGCTGAGGTTAGCTTATAGGGGGGAAAAGTCTTCTAAGCATTGGTGAGAAATGTGCTATACAGCAAACATCTGTTACAGTCAAAACCAACATCTTAGATGCACCATAATCCATTCATTCAATGCCCAGCTGGATGCCCAGTGAGATGTAGCAATATACAATACAATGTGAAACTGCCTAAAGTTTCCCGTGGTTGTTTTAGAGATATGGAGGAGCCCCAAATATAACTAAAACAGAATACAAACAACTTACCGGCTGCAGTCTCTGCTTCACTTTCAATCGGCACACCTTCCAGAGTAACTGTATTGGCAGGACTATTGGAGTTTTTCCATTTCCACCAAGAACCAAGCTGTACCACTGCAAATGATCCAAGCCGTACCCACGCTGACATGGCTGTGCTTGTGGTGATATGATGTGTAAATGTACGACTGGACGAGATCGGAGCATGCACAGTGGAATGTAAAAGTAGGCCTGCTAAATCGGTGTCTTTGAATAGGTTATTCATTAAAAGGCTCTTCTTCCAGCACTTGTCTAGCTAAGCTAAACTCACAGCACATTTGTACACAAGGAACAAAACTTAGTGTCAGAAATGAGTGTGGAAGAATACCAAAAACAGTTCTCTAAGGAGAAGAAAATCTGGTCTGTTTGTGGTGGCAAAAACTTAGCAAATGGAAGGTCTGCAGTCGCCACTGAAAATTCACATGATGGAACGTTGCTGAAAACTGGAGAAGGTCTAAGCAATGCTTTGGGTAGCATTTGTCTGCATTTGACATGGACCAAAAACTGGAGAAAACAAGAGCCTCACCTTGGCTGCATCTCATCGGTGATGAAGCATGTGAGGTATATAGTGACTGTGATTTGATAATTTAAAGCAGATCAACGGACCGATTTGAAGCATTTTGTATACCTCTGTGGAAAGTGACATATGAGCAATATAAATTTTTTTACATGTGCTCAGAAAGCTGGGAAAACTATTGATCAGTATGTTACCAAGTTGAGACACTGGAGTGAAACATGCGAGTTTGGAGATTTAATGGTTTCTTTCATTAAGGACAGAACTGTTTGTGGCACTCTGGATAATTATCTGAGAGAGAGACACTTAAGCAAACGAGGTCTAGATTTGGAAAAAGCTTTGATGCTCTGCAGTGCAGCTGACACCGTTAAGTCACTGGCTAAGGAACTTGTCAGTGAGCGCTGCACTGTAGATGCTGTGAAAGAGCGTGAACATGCGAAAGCTTGTAAAGCACTTAGAACACTGACAGGAGGCAAGACAAGAGGAAGAAATTATGTGATCGCTGTGGACTACAGCATCCTTCTAAACAATGTCCAGCTTACAAGAAAACGTCCAATGACTGCGGTAAGAATAACCATGTTGCATGTTATTGCAGGAACACGGCAGAAAAGAAGACAAGTAAATTCAGTGCTTGAAAATTAACTTGAGAAGTATCATATTGATGTACTTTCTGAAAATGAACAGAACAAGTGAGATTGGACTGTACCATTACAAGCTAACCAAAAAATATTCCAACTTGACACTGGTTATTTGAGAATCTGAGTTAAAGGCATTCATACCAAGACCAAACGTGCGTGAAACAAATATTAAAGTGACTGGGTACTCAGGTGCAGACATTCCAGTAAAAGGAATCTGTGTGGCAAAAAGTAACAAGCAAAAAACAAGGTGCATATGCAGTCATTTGTAGTCATGTCAAAGGATGTGCAATCAATACTGGGGTTCCTGTGAGTGATTGAACCTGGTGAAAAGAATCTTAGTCTGGGACAGTAATACAGAGTCACAACACAATGACTTGATGAAGGAATATGGTGACTTGTTCAAAAAGCTTGGTTACCTTCCAGGGGAGCACATGATTAAAATTGACAATATAGTACCTCATGTACATCCCTGTAGGAAAGTGCCTTTTGTGTGACACCATCAGCCGAAAGAAGAGCTTGATAGAATTCAGGCAAAAAATTGATGAACCGAATGAATGGGTCAATTCGCTTGTCATTGTTGATAAGAAAAATGGAAAGCTGTGGATTTGCTTAGATCTAAGGGATTTGAACTGAACCATTAGAAGGGAGCATTTTAAATTGCCTACTCGTGAAGAAATCATGTCAGTTTGCTAATGCAAAATGCTTCAGCAAATTAGATGCATCTTTGGGATTCTGGCAACTTAAGCTCAACATTGTGTACTTTTAACACACCACTTGCCAGTTAAACCCATTCACGTGCTGTATGAACATATTATTGTTTGAGGATCATCTAAACAAGAGCATGATGCCAGACTTAGACAAGTCTTTGAAGCCACACGCAAGGCAAATTTGAAACCGAATAAGGACAAATGTAAGCTAGTAGTAACTGAACTGGTAGTAACTGAGTAGTAATTTTCTGGTCCTGATCCATTGAAGATGAATTCTGCTGCTGAGAACACGCCAAGGTCAAAATGTAAAAAGGGTGTTCAAAGGTTTATGGGAATTACATGGAAAATTCATACCCTTTTCCCCAACAGCTTGCTCCACTGAGGTGGTTGACAGAACACCACTTCCCATGCCCTGGTCTAATGTTTTTCAATACTAGATCAAGAAATTACAGAGCTGGTGTCTTCTTGTCCAATTTGTCTTAAAGCCCAACCTAGTCACCGTAAGGATCCACTGCATCTACATTCTAGTCCTCAGAGGCCTTATCAGAAGGTGGGCATTAATCTGTTTGTAAGTGACAACAAAGATTGTTTATAACGGATCACTACTCACTGTTCTCTGATGTGTGCGGTCTGAGCAGAACTGCTGCAGAGAATGCAGTTGCGTGAATGAATTCTCTTTTTTTTCTGGACACAGTGTATCTGATAAAGTTTTTCATGACAATAGTCCACAATCTATAAGCGAATGCATGAAAGTTCTACCCCATTTTTCCCTCAGTCCAATGCATTGGAGGAAGTCGTTGGGACTTAATGCATAAAACGAAGGATAGAGGAGGATTTTTATAAAGCTTTGTTAGTTTATTACAGCACTCCAGTGCAGATTTTCTCTTGCTCAGCTCTTGATGGGTTGCTGTCTGAGATCCAACTTGCCTTCTTAGACCAGAGGGAGGTGAACAAGTGAGAAGATGGAAAGATGGACATAAAACAAAGCAAAAACATATATATTTTGACAGATGTTCTCATCCACTACCTGAGTTGCACCATGAGGGTGAAATAAGGATCCAAGACAAGACGAAAATGTGGACACGCAAAGCTACAGTGGTTGAACAAGTGAAACCCAGGTTATGCATTGACCAAAGAGGAAGGTGTGGTATTAAGAAGGAATGACAAGGACCTCAGGAAAGGGCCAGCTTCAGAGATTCAGATAAATAATGAACACTAGTTGAAACCAAGAAGGAACAACGCAACACATGAACTGTGTAAACTACTTAGAAGGTCTACTCATGTACATAAGCCACCAGAGAGACTGACTGAGACAAGTTGAAGTGTGTCTGTCCCAAGAGCAATTTGAGGTTAAGGGCCTTGCTTAGAGGTGCAAAGGTGAAGTCACGCTCACCATCGGATTTGGAACAACAACAAATTTGTGCATATGCTGGGTGTATTTTTGTGATCAACCGGTTCCAGAAGAGGTGTGTTTACCTGTCAGCATGCGCCTGCGGCTTCTCCAGCCCCCGCAGGTCAGGCACTCACTGAACTCGGACCATGGGCTGAGGCTGCAGTCATCGCGGCAGGGAACCCGGCAAGGCCTGAACTGCCACGGCATGGGACCAGCCCACTGAAGGCAGTCGGCCGTCTCTGCTGCTCGGCCGTCATCTCGCATGCACGTCACACCTGAAGGGACAGCAGATCCCATCAGGCGTCTGGCCGGCATTCGGCACGGGCAACAACCGGCAACGGAAGTCACCAAAACGCTATTTATTTTACGGCATCATCTCCAGCATTTCCACACTAGAATAAAATGCAAAAATCACTGTCAATTCCATCATTTAATCATTATTCAATCAAAGAATAAAAATATACAGTATGTATTTTCAGCTCTGAATGCTGGAGGGACTCTTCCATCCGCTTCAGTGTGAATTTTAGTGTTTCATGCAAGTAAATTAGTAGTTTAGTAGAACCACAGGGTTCATTGTCACTCACGAGAACAATGCATTTTTATGCCAGATGTGTTTTCCCTTCATGCTGGAGCTGCAAATTTGCCACATCGCCTGAAACAATGACACGCTTTGACACAGAGACGTGCTGCGTGTCTTTGTCTGGAGACAGGACCACCTGGCCTCATCAGAGGCGACTAAGAGCTTCAAAAAGCCTTCACTGAAGCACTTTAGGTAAGAAGAACCAGCAAGGAAGCAGCTGTCACACAAGCAAACAATTGTCACACTTCCATGAGCAAATCGAGTCATTAAAATGAAAGAAAGGAGAAGATGCTTCTCATCAAAATCAAGCTTGTCCCGCCTGAAAATGATGCATTTCAAACATTATAACAAAAATAGCTATCATATGTTCTTTAGAATCATCCTGTTAAAACATAAAAGTTCCAATGTTGTCCTCACCTACAATATTATTAAATACTGTAGGAATTATTGCATATGTTTAAAAAGACAATAAGTATTCTAATTATTTTAAGTTTGTCCTATGATGTCAGACACAGATATGTTAGGAGAAAATGCTATTTAATTTTCCTAAATGCAAATATTAATCTTTAAGGATAACACTACTCCATAATAGTAATGTACAGCCATTAACTTTGTGAAATAGCTACTTTTTAAGAAATATATCTTGTTAATGAATCACCACTATGTGTTTGCAAATGTAGTCTCCAGCACAGGCGCCATTACTAAATTCAGCATTCAGATAATATACTGTCACGCTGGTGAAATCAAAGGCACCCCTTGATAATACAGAAATTGATATCCAATGCCTTGTGTGTTATCTTTAAGTATATAATTCACAGTTATTAAATATGCCCTAAAGGGAAGTAAAGAAAAACTCTCTTGACTTTTCAACCCCAATATATGATGAATAAGGGTATAATCATGAAATGTTAGCCAATTTCAGCAAATGGCAGCAATATTTCAGCTCCGGTGTTTCTGTTATATGCAGGGGCTTGAAGGCATAATGAGTGTTACCGGTGTAAGGCAGTCAACACTAGCAGTGTTAAAATAGACTGGTAGCAGCTGGAATGATGCTTTATCATTTGTCAAAGATACAAATGTTTGCAGAGATTATGGGCTGAACAGCAAGCAACTTTTCTGCCCAGCTGGGAATCAAGCCAGCAACCTTCCGATCATACCCACAGACATTTATCCCACTGAGCCACACACTGCAGTCTCCAGGAACCATCCGCTACGTTGAAGCTGAGACACAATTGGAACACTCTGGGAAGCGGAATCTGTTTAGCGGTGTTTTAATTTAACAAGTAGCTTCTTTGTATAGAAGGTGCCCTTCATACAGTAAATAATCTGTTTATAAAATAATTTCAAAATATTGATATGACACTAAACAAATGCTTCTAGGAACATAACCTTAATTCCCTCTGAGAGTAGCATAGTTATCTGAGATAGGAGCCCACATACACTGTTCTTCATGAATCATTAATCGAAAAACAGTCAAATACATTGATTTGTATTTCACTTTTAAATTCTGCCCCTCTGACTGCGACTGCAGAATGTTACTCTAGTGGTGATCCAGGTAGTGTGGCTGGCAGACAGAGGACAGTGGGCGGGCAGCGTGACAGGCTCCCAGAGGTAATGCTGTCACTAGTGTTTGTGTGAGCGGCCGCACCGGCTTCTGCAATGCCTGGAACATTTGCTATAGTATGTGTGAACCAGCGTGACAAACCACTGTTTTGTTATTTTTTGTGACATTGGTTTCCTAGTTTGCTAAACATCTGCGTCGAGGCGATTCTATGATTTCTTTAAAGAAATTACCCAATGATATGCTTTGAATGGGTTACTGGTATGAGAGGGTGCACTCTGGGGGGGGGGGGGGCAATCAGCTTTCAACAGGGGCCAGTGAAAAAAAAATACTGACAGATACTATTGCATGTTGGTTCAGGGGCATTACAGTCTAATTTCTAGGTTACAGATCATGTTCTTTAATTATAAATATTACTTTTATTCAATCAGTTAGCTGGTAGCCATTTTTAGTTAGTGAATTACAAAACCATTGTTTAATTAATAGTCAGCTCAGTTATAAGATAAGCTTTGCTATCCTATATATAAAATATACAGCATTTCAATTTGTTCATGCAACATTAAACATTCTTAATTGTTCAAGACTCACATAATGACAGGCCCATTATAAAATACAATGACAATTTAAAATTGACATACAATTATAAGTTATTCCTATTAACTGCTACAATGTTAAAATAGCTAGATTGCTGTAACCCATCAATTCCCAGGCTGACATGGGGATTAAATGGCTGTGCCAGGCTGCCCAATTTTAGTGCAATTATTCCTGCTGCCCCTACACACCTCTCCAGAACTTTCTGCATGAACCTCTTTCACAACTACCAGCATGCTATCCTTGCCTCAGCTTGTGACAGAGATCATCCATAATGATGTTGTTTCTTAGAAGGGGTACTGGGATCTGCTGACTCTACAAAAGAGCACTACCGGGAACTTTCTGTGCCCTGAAATACTTGTCAGATTCCTCCCTCTGAAAAACAGAAGCCCCCTGTACTTATTAACTGTACAACATGCATTTGTAATGAGGCAGGCAGTTCTTCCATTGTTTGCAAGAGTAATAACAGGAAGGTGGAAACTGAAATTACATCCTCTACATTACAATGAAATTTTTAAAATATATTCATTTTTAAAATATATAAATATGCACTATTTGAATACAGCGGAAAACTATAGACAGCTGAAAACGGAAATATTGTCTTCTGAATGTTGACTGAACTTGCGGCAAAATAATCAGGATTAGCTTGAGTTGATGTTTTGCTCTAAACATCTTGGATTTTAGGTCTGAAAAACCCCACCAACGCTGGTTTTCTCATGGTGCACCGGTGTCATTGTTACACCTTGTTGGCATCATTCCTATATGGATTCACAAGAGCTGTTTGACATCATTCGACTCCTGTGCTGACATTTATAGTACAACACACTGTAAACTGAATACGAATCAGATTAAAAGGAAGAAGGTTACGGCCATATAACTGCTTGCTGGAGAAATGATAACGGAGAACAGTACAATTCCGATGACATGCATACATGACACGGATCAATAACTTTTTTTCTGGTAAAAGAGCGCAGAAAGAAATTCAGTAACTCAACAGCCATGTAAGCATGAGTCCACCATCAGGCAAAAGAGAGCCAAGGTAGGGTAAGAAGGTGGAGACCGCTGCTCATGAAGACCACAGTGCTGGCTATTAAAACTTCAATGTGTTCTAGTTCTAGACCAATGTTTTCTAAGCAGATGAGTCCAATAAGAAACACTTTGGTTGACAAACTTCTACTGTATTCAATCCCACTTTGTGACTTTGACAGCAAGAACCTTGTTTCATCAAACACTCTGGTGGTTCTGTTACGATGTGAGAAGGCTTCGCAACTAGTCATCATTAAATGGAGCAGAAATTCACCTTTGGGTAATTTTAGAAAAAAACAGTACTTCCAGAACTGAAATGACAGTAAAAAAATTCAACATTAAAAAAAAATCACCGAAAGCTCCACAAGCGACAGGTATAAAGTTTTTCATAAAGCAGATGCATTAAACTATCAACTGATATAAAACTTGATTCCTATAAAATTTAGTAGACGCTTTTATCCAAAGCAACACAATTCTTTTTATTTGTTCTTTGAGAAAGCAGATTCAGCTCATCAAGCTCATTTGGGGAGAACTTAATAGCTCAGAGTTGTTAAAATCTTATCTAGCTCTGTTTTGAAGGAACCCAGGGTTTTAGCTTGCACTACACTAGCAGAAAAACTATTCCATACTCTAACTACACGCTGTGTAAAGAAGTACATTCTCAAATTCAATTTAGAATGTTCCCCCGCTAATTTCCACCTATGGCCATGAGTTCTACTATTTAACCTAATATTAAAATACCCATTTGGCTGAACAGCAGCCAGACCTGTTAGAATCTTGCATACCTGGATCATGTGCCCCCTTAATCTCCTTTGTGCGAGGCTGAACAGATTCCGCTCAGCTAACCTCTCCTCATAAGACATTCCTCTAAAACCAGGAATCATTCTTGTAGCCCTACATTGCACATTTTCCAAGGCAGCAATGTCCTTTTTAAGGTATGGTGACCAAACCTGCACACAATATTCTAGGTGGGGTCTTACAAAGGAATTGTATCATTGTAGCACCACCTCCCTTGACACACACCTAGAGATGTAACCCAACATCCTATTGGCCTTTTTAATTGCTTTTCCACACTGGTTAGAGTGGGACATGAAAGCATCAACATACACACCGAGGTCTTTCTCATAATCAGCTACTTTTATTTCAGTGGAAGCCATAAAATATCAGTCCGGTCGCTAATTAAATCAAGATTCCATTGTAGCCTCTGTGCTGCTAATTTAGTAATCAAGGGGTTAAGGTTCTTGCTCAATGGTCCAACAGTGAAATCACTCTGTTGACAATGGGCTTTGAACTGGAGACATGGGCACAGCATCCTAATCCATCAACCCAATTAATACTGTGATTAAAGATCAGTCAGATCCAAACATACAGCTCAGCATGGCATTCACCTACAATGGTAATGCAATACTTACCTGAGTGGGACACAACAGTCACTAACAAATCCTCAGATTCAACAACCGAGGACAGAGTACTAGACAAGTCTCCTGCTGAACATTCTCAGTTTCTCAGAACACTATTACATCCAGAGTCAAAAACTGCATTATTACTAAGATATGCAAGCTGCATTTACAGGATCGGCTATTAAATATATAGGATCAATGTTTCTATATACAGAAAAAAGGGTGCTTGTGAAAAGTTGCAGATCTGCTCAAAGAACATTTTATTGCTCCTGTTGCACGCTTGCTATCTTGCAACTAACGAGGCCCTTTTGGGCCACACTCAGTGAGCAATGCCTTCCCTACTGCCTGTTTTGCCGAGCCACTGCTCTCGCTGGTTCATTTACTGCAATTTACACCATCTCCATTTTAGACAGCAATTTATTCACTATTACGCTGATGCAGCAACTCCCAGCCTGCTAATTTACATCTCCACGAAAGTTCTTACACACAAGCTCAATAAAACACAATCAAATTAAACCAGTGAGAAAGTGATTCTCTGTGTTTCTCCAGGAAATATAATACACATTTAAGCATGGACTGCAGATTTTACACCTGATTAATTCTTTGCACATGTGGCATTCTTTGTTAGGGCAGTCCAGATTTAATAAATTTAACGTAAACCAAATCAATGGATGAAATGCTAACACAGAATACAGAGCAGCAGAGATTTTTTTTTATCACATGATATTTTGCCATGGTTATTTTTATCAAGGACAATGATCCTTTGAAATAAATAAGTTCTATAATGGTAGACCTTGTGTGAAATTAATGCTAAGGACTACAGATCCAATGGAGTTTTCAGAATAATGAGTAGAAAATTGAAAGCTTTGATTGGTTCAAAAATCGCATCAAAGGTTAACAAGTGGATCAAGTCAGTTTGTATGAAGTGTGCTTGAATTTACTGAAAGAAATTTTTCCAACCAGAATTAATGTAAAACTGCTACATAATAACATTTTCAATCCCTAACATAAAAAACAGAGAAACAAGACAAAGAATATTCTTATTATGTCTAACACAAACAATCATTTAAAATGTGACAGGTATGTATGCACTTATATAGGAGTGGGTGTGAGTTAATGCATTTAGTGAATAAAAAAAAAACTTGAGATCTTGCCTAGTTGATTCTTGGAAGCCGTAGTAAAATATTCTCCTGGGATCTGCTACAGGACTAAAAAGCCAGGACTAATGTGTAATGAAATTCTTGCATTGTTCTGATATAAAACATTTCCAACTCAGTTTCCATTAGAAACCTCCCATTACTTAATACAGTGTTAAAGGTAAAACAATTAGCTGGGCTTTCTTCTCAACTGTCTCAGAAATTTTTATAATTAGATCGAGAACCTTTTCATTCACTTTTAGTCGAGAACATTCTCTAACCTGTCTTTATATGGTAACCCTTAATGACAAGGCGTTGTCCTATGTTACTCTTCAGAGAACAATATACTGTACATACTGAAATGAAGTAGCATGAGCTGAACGCAGGATTGTATGAGAGGCAGAGCTTACGGGGAGCTTCAGTTAAATTCCTTATTTTCTTTAGTCTTAAATTGCAACTAAATTACATTTTACTATTATTACTATTTTACTATTAAGTCAGAGTTATTTGCATTTTTTGTATGCTATTTTTGAATAAACTATTAATAAACCAATTTTTTAGATTTTACAGAATAAATTGTATTTTTGCAGATTAAAAAGAGGAATTGGCCCCAATACAGAACCTTGCAGTACTCCACTGACCATACTCTCCCAGTTAGAGGTGATTCCTTCAAAATCAAAACACTGTCTTTACAACTAATTTTGCTCCCATGAAGAACAATGCTTTTGATTGCATTTAAAAAAATAGCATTATGCCACTTACATGGAGATTCATCAAATCCCCTGTTAGACATGATTTGTCGGTCTGAAATCCATGGTTACCGTTTAACCAGTAAGTCATTATAGATTGAACTATAATCTCCAACTATAAGTACCCATGACAATGACCAGCATTATCGCTTAGTAGAGGGACAGATTACTTCAGAAGTAATAAAAGTCAATGTGTTTGAAGTTGTCTGGACTGGCTCTGTTTCTACTTGATACTATTACAATATATAGCATGTTATTAATAAAATCACAAGAGGCCAATCAATCACAACTCATCATGATCCGAATAGCTGGGGAAATATGATCATGATACAGAGATTTGCTAATTTTATGATTAAATAAACCCTTCAGCATGTCACATTACAAAGTATAAATACTAGACTGGGCAGATAGGGGAACTCCAACAATCATATTGACATTTTGCAAATATTCTTTTTAGAAAACAGCTGTGCCAAATATTCATTTTAATCCCTAAAACACGCCTGCTTTGATTTGCAACCTCAAAGCATCAACTTGTGCAGGGTACAGCTGTGATGCTGAAAAGGTTTTAATATTGTCTTTGTGTTGTACATGGGACATTGCAAGCTTGGCAAGCGGTCAAAATGGAGTTGGTGACTCTCACCTCTGACCTCCAGACCTTGGCCACATGATTCCTCAGTGCCTGCTGTTCGATGTTGGACTGTGTCAGGCACAAGAGTGCACTTCTGCCATCTGTGAGTCTTCCACCTTTGAGGATAACCAGAGAAAACAAAATTACACAGAGCAAACAAAGTATGATACGCGGGACGCCCAAAATTGCATGAAAAATCCCAGTCTTTACAAATTTCTGCAGGATTTTTGGGTGACTACAATATGCATATCACCCCAAGCACAGAAATTCAAACTTGATAGGATTTATCAGCTTAAATAGAATTTTCTCTCTTACTAAGAGTAATCAATAGTCTTGCATTTGTTTACCTGTAGGTTGGACAAGCAGGAAATGAATCACACTCTCTCTCCTCGTAAAGAGTATTGGGACATTCAGTTCCCCCATTAGCTGGTCTCTGGATGATAATTCTGTATCTCGACTGGGTGGCTGTACTTTCATTGACTGGCAAGTCGGAAATCAAGTAAAACAAAGAAGCAGAACCTTATATTGTCTGAGAATATGAATGCAGTCTTCAAATAAGAATAATTAAAAGGTTTCCAAAGCAAAGAACACTATACTTTTGGCTTATAATACAAACCGAAACAACAGATTTTATTTTTCCAGTTCTAAGTGTTGAGGATTTCTAGGCGCAACATATGTGACGGTCCAAACTTTGCACATCTTTTACCATAACACATACTGTGAGGATTTATTATTTCATCCTTAAGACCTTCACTATTATTATAAAAATAAATAGTATAATACATAAATAATATTGACCACTTTAGTGAGAAGAGGATAAAGATAAAGATAACCGATTTTTTCCATGTCAGTGAGAGTCAGTGACGGCCTGTTGAGTGGCTGAGTGTGACACGGTTGCACACGGCCGGTCCCCTTCGGCCGATGGAGAATGCTGGTGAAATGAGTCAACACTAAATGGTGATTGGGTTGTATGTCAACCGTCACCTCTAGTCGTGCAGGTGTGTCTCAGCACTCATTTTCACAACTGACAGGAGCAAAGCATTTGTTAGCCTTGCTTGATGCTAGTGTTTCCCATCAGCTTGGCATGTACTCAGTTTAAGATAATAGCTATATAACAGCACCAGCTCTTGGGGTAATGCAGTGATTGTTAGCTTTGGATCTTTCCAGCATGAGTACCTGGGAGGCAGGTGGAGGGACAGGGGGTCCATTCACTAAATGGTGTTACAATACAGTCTTTCTTGCAAGGCAGCAAACAGGGCCGGAGACTGTCCGGCCTGGAGGACTCAGGACACCTGCAACAGAAGTAGGGGCTGTTCATAACTCTCAAATTAGAACATAGTCAGCCTGTTTTACACACATGTTGCCTAGTGCACAGTATAACCGCCCATATGAAATGTATCTATTAGACCAAGTGCTGTGCTGTTGTAGTACATGTTAAGTAATCAGACCAATGAGAGTCCGCCAGGAAAAGCAGCAGACTGAAATGCTAGAGACTGGGAACTCACAGAAAAAAAAAAACAATTAATGTCCACCCCCTTGGCTGCTCAATAAACCTGGAAGTATGTGAGCCATTTAAAAATCTCTTCCCATAATGCAATGGTTGGAGTGCTACCAATGCTGGGCAACAATCCTTTTCAGAGACACAGACTAAGATTAAGATGATAGTACTGTTGCAATAATGCAGAGGAACCTTTCAGGAAACGTTTATTGTTTTTCAGATATTATAGTGCAAAACATCAGTTACAGAAACAAATAACTGAAGAAGTTTAAAAAAAATGTCTTTCATGATACCTCAGAGAGCCAGAGAGAGAGACAATTCACTGGAGAATGAAATGTAGTAAAGATTGAAAAATTGCTGGAAAGTCGACACATAATGCAGACTGCCCGTGGACAGCAAAATCCACTAATCAGGCCTAATTTGGTGCAGAGTAACATCAGAATGCAGAAAGGAAAAGAAAACTAGGCACCATCTTCTGTTTGCTCACCTGACAGAATCTGTCCCTATAATATTAATGAGAACATTTGCAAATAAAGTTTGTTGATTTTGTATTATCTTAGCAACAGTTGATTAAAAAAAAGAAATGTGTTGAGCAGGCTAAATTCCTGATCATGGCACCATTAGTCACAGTCATTTCCCTCAAATTAATCCATCCATCTTGCCACCCCTTATCCAGTTATGGTCACGTTGGGGGGGTGGTATCTTGGGGGCAGCACAGGGCACAAGGCAGGGACATGCCACCAGTCCCTCGCAGGGTACGCAGACAAAGTACACACTACCAGCATATCAGAAATGTCAACTAACGCAACCATATGTCAGTGGACTGTGGGAGGAAACTGAAGCAACAGAGAGAGAGAGAGAGAGAGAGAGAGAGAGAGTATGCAAACTCCACACAGCAGAGCAGAAGCAGGATTCAAACTCCCAGCCCCAGAGGTAAGACACATCACAGCTACCCACTGATACACTGTGCCCTGCCTCAAACTAATAATCATCTTAAATTATATGCAATTATACACATAGTACGTAAAATCTTTGATCAACACATGAGTGTATACACCCAATTTGTACTGGTTACAATTTTAGTCGCTTGATGCTGTATGTATTCCCTTTTTATATGATCATAGATATTTGAGTGAGTAAACAGAGTGAGAGAGAACTATGCTTTAAGAGTATAATGATGAAATATGTGCCTGCACAGAGGGACTATGAGCTGATGAGCTCCAAAGGTCAGAGAAAGCTTCAAATGAAAGTGCTAAGAGACCATATGTGAAGCTTTGCTTACCTTTTAAAACAAAGAGGATGACAGTCAACGGCTACTGTCACTTATTTTTTATGTTTTGGTGCCTCAGTGATCAAGTGAGTTGAAAGCACGGTACCAGTTGGCAGACACTACGTTGCATTTATATTATGCAGTTAGCGTTATATATAAAAACGCTCCCTCCCAGCGCAAAACAGTGATTCATTTTGAAGATGAAAGCTCATTATTACAGCTTATTAAATTTGCTTTAAATTTGCAAATGGATCATTGAAATGAGTCCCGGGTACCAGAAAAAAGCTGAGAAAAACATTTTATTATCTCTTTCTGGAAACATGAACAATAAATAAAAAATAAATTAAGAATATTTAAAAAGGAACTATGAACACCCTGCAAGAATACATGCAAAGGTGTCCAATATACAAACTATATTAATATTATTATAATGCTGTATGAAATTTTGACAGATATAATTTTGAAAAGCTTGAGGACTTGGGTAATACGCTGCGTAATAAATGGGACTATTCATTCTAACATATTCATTTATATTATGCAGAAATACAACAATTTAATAAGTGAGTAAGGTAAAGTATAGGAAATCCCTAAAGTGAAACAGCGGCAAGGCAATTCTCAGGAATCAGTTGTGGGTGAGTAAATGTCAGAGTTTTAAAGTAATATGATGTGTGGTAAGTTTTTAATTAAAAATCTTGCTGAACTGGGCTTGAGAAATGATATTAGGATTGTTTGAATGCTTCCAGAGTGCACTGGCATGTTGGAGCCATGATGATGCCAGATTGTTTGAAATAAGGCAAAAATCAGGAATGTCTAATAATATTTAGATACTACTATAAATACAACCAAAGATCAACCTGTGTAAAAGAACCACAAACAAATAAATAGAAGTATGTTCTTTTAGCGTCACCTCCCTCTCAAAATGCACATTAGCAAAAAAACTGTAATTTCAGTGAGTAAACAAACTAATTGTAGCTGGTGTATATCAGCTATCAGTGGAACTGTCCATCTATTCCTTTTTTGGCTTTAAATCCGAAAAGTTGCAGATATTAAGAGGAAAGACAAAACAAAATGGAAATTGTCGTGGTTTTACAATTTTACGTTGCAAATAAATTAGACTTTCAAAAAAATGTAACATTTTTAGACAGCAGCGAATGCTTGTTCAGCATGTTACCTCTTGGCAATCGCCTGCCCGCTGGTCATCTTCATGCAGGACACCCTGCGAGTCTGCATCCCCACAGCGCAGGTGGGCTGCCCGTTGTAGCTGCTGCTAGCGTTGAAACTGGTCATGGAGGAGTCTTCCGTGCAGGGGCCCCATGGAGAAGCCTCCCAGTAAAATACCATGCATGGCTGCTCGTTACAAGGGCGCCACTCCTCCAGAGAAGTAGCTGCGGGGCAGGGTCTCCCACCTGCGTCAAAAAATCAGCCAGAGACACAAAGTCTCAGACAGCAAGACACCCAGGCACACGCCCCCTCATTTTCTCATAGCATTTAATGACATTTGGGTTCTTAGATTATCACTGACATTCTCCCTGGCAAGACAACGCTTGGACAAAGTTCTGGAAATTCTCCCCAATATCTATTCATACAATTCTGTTGTTTTGCACTCACCGATAAACAAGTGGCTTTTATTTACACGAAAACCTAATTGCTTACCTGGAGGAAGACCAATGGAATTCCTTGATGGGAAAATTGGTGACATCAAGTGCCTCTGCGAAACACGTTTTCATTTTAAAACTATACAGTTGCCGGTGTGTTCTTTGTAGTTGCTAATTAAACTAATTATTCAAACTGTGTGCGTCCCTGACATCTCCCTGACACTCCACCGACACAGACTCTGCTAAATATTTTAGTATATGCACTGTGCAAAAAAAAAAAAAAAGAAAAAAAAATGAGACCGCAGACTGAGTGAATATTAATAGGGAACTGCTGTGTTAATAACATTCGACTGGCCTGTGAAAAATGTCTGACTTCAAAAACCCATTTCCATGCAGCACAAATGTGTCGACAGTTAAAGCGGGAAGTGACTTTGAGTGTGGGGGGGGGGGGATCCCCAGGCTGTATCGTATTTTTTCCCCTTTAATTACACTGCCGTTCACATGATCCGAATAAAACCGCACATGATTTATGTCAGAACTTCTGAGTCAATCGCAGGATAATTGAAAGCCCCTATATTGGATTTGAAGGAGCCACGCTTAGATAACGCTCTCCATGATGGCAGGGACCACAGCGCAGGTGAAATCCAAAAACACACTGATTTAATGTTTCTGTAATAATGTTTGCTTAGCGGGATTTACTCAATGTCATATATTTTAAAGGAACTAATTGGCAATTATTGCTAAACCTTATGTGTCTGTGGGAACAGCTGCTGAATCTATTCAGTGTTGATGTCTAACATGCTGTCCTTGCCCACGCAGAGCTGTGAATTTCCTGCCTTGATTGTTTTGCAATACATTTTTTCCAGGACTGTCCTGGACTATAAGTGAACACTTGTTATATACACGGATAAATTCAAGTTATGACTGCCAACGTTTAAAAAAAAAAAAGAAGAAAAAAAACTGTATAAATTTGATTAACTGCACAGTAGCTGCAAGATTTTCATAGGCCTAAATGTATATCACATCAATACTTCATGTGAGGGCTTCCAAGAGGGGATTTGTGGCCGATTCGCGTTCTGTTTATGTTCCAAAGGAAAAAATAAACATCTTCCATTTTAAACGTTTATTAAACTATAAACATAAAAGTCCAACATTTTGGCATATTACAATAATGAACTTCCTCTGTTTAAACATGGTTTAAAAATGCTCAAACACGATCCAAACACGGTCAGAAAAATTTGAACCTCCACTGTTCATCCCAAAGCCAAATGCCCCTCCTCCCTACCCCCTTTACGGACTATACCACACGTAGTGACTATACCACATGCAGTGACTATACCACACGTAGTGACTATACCACACGTAGTGACTATACCACATGCAGTGACTATAGCACACATAGTGACTATACCACATGCAGTGACTATACCACACGTAGTGACTATATCACATGCAGTGACTATACCACATGTAGTGACTATACCACATGCAGTGACTATACCCCACATAGTGACTATACCACACGTAGTGACTATACCACATGCAGTGACTATACCACACGTAGTGACTATACCACATGCAGTAACTATACCACACATAGTGACTATACCACATGCAGTGACTATACAACACATAGTGACTATACCACATGCAGTGACTATACCACACGTAGTGACTATACCACATGCAGTGACTATACCACACATAGTGACTATACCACATGCAGTGACTATACCACATGTAGTGACTATACCACATGCAGGGACTATACCCCACGTAGTGACTATACCACATGCAGGGACTATACCACACGTAGTGACTATATCACATGCAGTGACTATACCACACATAGTTACTACACCACCTGCAGTGACTATACCACACATAGTTACTACACCACATGCAGTAACTATACCACACGTAGTGACTATATCACATGCAGTGACTATACCACATGCAGTGACTATATCACATGCAGTGACTATACCACACATATGCCACTTCCTTAAAATAACAGGCATCAAATTAGACACATAAACCAAAAAGGCATTTGGCTCCTACATTACCAACCCCTTATTGTTTTAATAATTTTAGAGCTTTGCCACCTGCCCTTTCTGAGTCCCAAAGGAGACAAATCTTTGTAATTGGTCTGTCCATGATGTTCATCATTCTCATTTGAAATCTTGAAGTCCCTTTTTGTCTGCAAATGACTCAGTAACTTTTTGCATAATCCATGAGTTTCTGGCTGCACAGTCATCCACCAGAAGAACAATATCTCCTTCTGCACAATTTCTAGAGACTATGGGCCACCACTGATGCTCCTGAAATTGACGCAGGTATTCTTTAGTTCCTCTCTTCCAGAATAAGTCAGATATACCTGTATATTGCACTTGTCTCCACCTATGTCGTGAGTAGTGGTCATCCTTGTCACACAGCCTTGGCGTTAATGACACTTTCACTTCCAGCAATAAGAGATGATTAGGCGTCTGAGACTCCAAATCGTCGGGTCCCAGAATGATGAAGCAAATGCTGATATTTTGAGGCGTTCCAGTCAGCAATGGCTGCCTTTAGTTCACAATTAGCACCAACAAATTCATCCCGTTATCCAAATGAATCTCTCTTACTTATCCTCTCCATGCTACGAAACAATATATCGCATTCATGCACGAATCTGTTTCCAATGATGAAGCCAGCTCGGTGTGCACTGCATGAATTGCCAAGCAGGTGAATATGATGCCTTTTAACAAGGCTTCTTCCACGTTTCACCTGAAATGGTCTGAAATTATCTACACCAAATCTGGTGAAGGGAGGATCATCCAGGATTACTTGATCTTGTCGAAGATCAGCCATTATTTATTTGCCAGCCATTCCATGTAAGCAACAACATGTCAGACACCTTGTGAGCACCTTCGAATAACAGCATTGGCACTAGGGATCTAAAATGTCTGTTGCAATTCAGAGAGCTTATAGTTGTGACCTCAATGACCAGTTTTCTCATGTATCTGCTGGAGAATTAGATTAACAGCATTTAAGTCCTTAAACAAAATGACAGGATGCTTACTATTCTCCGGCAAAGCTGCTCAACATAGCCTTCCACTAACAATATACCATCTTAAAGCACAGGGTTCAGTTTATACAAGTTGCTATAGCACTTCTCATTTGGCCCTCCAAGAAGAGCTGAAATCTCATCAACGTAGTTGATGAGAATTTGATTATGTCAAGCTCTGCTTTGTCAAGGTCTTCTACTGAAATACATGTAGGCTTGAGTTAGATTTTCTTCCACCTTTGTGATATTCACTGTAAACTCTTTTTATGTCAGGATCGTTCAACGTGAGTTTTGCATTAGTCAGTGGAATCTTTGGCCAGCACTCTACTGAGCTATAAAGGAAATATGGACCTGACAGCCAAGATGTGTTCTTCATGAAATCCTCCAACTTTTGTTCTCTAGATGTGCAGTCAGCTGAATTCTTGCGTGAACTGAGATGTCTCCACTGTTCCACATCAGAGTCTTTCAGGGTTGCATAAACTCGCTATAAGCGTACAGAAATGTGTGGTCTCATTCTGGATGTACTTGAGTACCACCTTACTGTCAGTCCAAAAAATCTATTCTTCTGGATCTACCTGTAGCTCTCTTCTCAGCACACAATCCATTTTCATGGCTACTGTTGCATCAGTCAGCTCTATATGGGGAATGGTACAGTAGGTTGCCTAAGAGGGGCCACTCTACATTTGCCCATTATAAAGGCAGAATGGGTCTTGTTATTCATGTTCCGCAAGAGAAGATAACTAAGTGATCTATATGCCTCTTCACTTGTGTCAGCAAGATGATGTAATTGCTCAAATGCATATTCTCTGAACCCTTCGGGTATAAAACGTCACTGAAAAGTGTTCTAATGTAGGGAGACCAGCTAACCAGTCACACCACCGCTTCTTGATATGCTCTGGTAAGTAGTCATCCCATCCAATCCTCAGCCTGCATAGGTCTTGCAGTATAACCTTTGCTGGTAAGACTACAGGTGCTAGAATGCCTAGTGGATCATAAATTGAATGAACAACTGAAAGAAGCCCTCTTCTTGTTAAAGGACGATCATTGATGGTGATCTTAATTCAAATGCGTCTGACTCAACACACTAATTGAAACCAAGAGTTCTCTCCAGAGGAAGCTCATCCTGATTCAGATCCAAGGTTTTCATCTCTCCCTTCAGTTCAGCCATTGGGATAGACTCAAGCACTTTGTGGCTGTTGCTTACCCATTTGTGGAAACAGAAACCTCCTCTGGAATAGAGTTCAATAAAATCTTGACAAGTCAATATAGCATCCACATAACAAAATTGTAATACTGTTTGTACTACTTCACTGCTTCCCCAGCATTCTCCACTGTGATCTTCAGCGTACTTTCTTAGGGTGAAACTGGCACAGCTAGGTGAAGACAGACCCAAATGAACCTACAGTCATTTTGTGTTCTTGGCTTGGTTGTAATCACCACCTGTCCACCATAGGAACCTGAGTCAATTAAAGTCCTCACCAGGTACTTTGACCTTGTGGAACACTGCTTCTCCTTCTGCCATGATCACAATGGGTTCTTGTCTGAATCAAATTACAACACCAATTAAGCTGCTGGTCAGGTCCGGACCTTGCAGAAGTTGTTTGTTCAAGGATATGTCCTGATAGAATGATGCACAGTGAAAAACAACTCTTAGTGTCTGTTTCACTGGGTGGTGTGGTATATACCATACTCGCCTTTCCTTGTGTATTATTGCACTATATAGTACTTTTGAATAAGGTCTTCCATGAAAGCTGTGTATTCTTGCTTAAAGCAGACATTCCTGATGAATTTTCACTGTAAGTTATGTGCTTGATGTTCAGCAGTCTTGCAGTTATTTGACATGTTGACCATTTTATTCATTAAAGGTAAACATATAGTGTAGTGGCCATCGACCAGTTTGACTGATTCCACGACCATGTTCATGTCTTTTCTTGACATTTCTACTTTATGATGTTTTCCTCCCACCTTGATCTGCTTGAACAAATTCTCTATACAGGCCACCAGTATGTGGTTTACCACCCTCAAAGTTGGGCTTCTCATATCTTTGCTACCACAGGCTTTCATTAAAGGCCCTTTCACAGTCCAACCTAGTTCAGTTCTTACAGCATATGCTCCATCGTTGACACTGCACGCCACCTTCCATGGCTCCATAGCCTTAGGTACATTTGCACCAATAAGCAATCCTATATCACCTCCATTTTGAGGGAGATTTACTTCTTTAAGATAAGGCCACTTTTCAAGGTCCTTCTGTCATGGTATATTTACTTTACCTAGAGGTATTGACCTTTGCATGAAGGCATTTGGAAGTTCAATGAACTCATCACTTGACAAACTGCTGACCTTCAAGCCAGACACCACCTAAGCACTACCTAGTTTCTCCGCCTTCTCAAGGTCTCATGGTCCTCAGCAGTATGTCTGTATTCTTCCTGCTTATTCATTAATGTCACTGTACAAAACATAGCAGAACTTCCAGGATCCAGAAAGGAATGAGCTTGCACCACTACATTACCCTTCTTAGCTTTTACTTGGACAGCAACTATTGTGCAGTTGTCTTCTCCAGCCCCAATTAGCTCACAACCCTCTGCACTGACTACTGCACTCAGAACCTTTTGATCCTCACGGTCATCAGTCTTCTCTGGATCAGCAACCATAGCCCATTTCTTGATGTGCAGCAATGTAGGATGAGTTAAATGACAAATCTGACAGCTTGCTTTTTCCTTGCTCACGTGTCCATGCTTCGAGCTGCTAAAACACAGTCCTTTGCGCTTTGTGTTACCTGGCTTAAAGCTTACTACTTCACCTTTACAAAAGTGACACATCTTTATCATAGGTACACTGGAATTCACGTGCTCCATTTGCACTGTGGCTTGCATTTGACTGCCCAATGGTGTGGCACTTGTGGTGAATGACTTCTTGATTCCACCTCTTTTCTGAGCTTTGTGACTGGCTTGTTTAACTGTGGATCCTTTAGCAGCTGTGCGATCCTTTATGTCACCAAAGACTGGGTGAAGTGCTATTTTGGCCTGTTTGTTATGAACTCAACCAGATCTTTAAATTAGAGTCTCTCATCATGTCGTCCCTGTAGGCTGCACACAACAGCTCTCCACTTTTCACAGAGCTTGTATGGAAGCTTTGCGACAATAGTCTTCATGTTTATTACATTATCCATTTCCTCCATATAACTCACTTCGGTCATAGTGTCACAGCACGCTGTTAGAAAGGGTGAGAAAACATTTAAAGCTTTTCCATCCTCCGACTTAATAGGTGCCCAGCTCAAGACCTTACTCATGTAAGCTCCAGCAATCTTACAATCATTCCCAAAATGCTCTTTGAGTAGCTCTTTGGCTCGGTGATAACCTGCATGTGATGTTTTATGCAGACAACTTTGCAGTAGCTCTTTAGACTGATCACTAGTAAACTGCTCTAAAAAATCAAGACGATCTTTAAAGCTGTCAGTGCGGGATTCTACTCCATGCTCAAAGGCTCTTATGAATAGATTGTGATCTAGAGGATCACCACTGAAAATAGAGATGCCTAATGGCAGCAGATTCTTTATTCTTTGCTGCTACTTAATTATCTCGGTAATGTTATTCTGGCGTGCTAAGACACTACAGAGCGTTTCTACTGCATCTATAGCCTGACGTACTGCAGTGGGCTGGAGGTGAATTGGCTTAGATTCTTCATTTCCACTTTCCATGGTAATTATTGGATCTGGACTTCCATGTCCTGGTAGAAATCCAGAGTCAATAGTCATCTCACTTGCAGGACTTACCTGGGATAGGTGATGATTTTCAAAACTTTCTAATACCTTGAATTTAGCGTCTGAGGTGGCAATAGTGCTTTGCAGCTCAAGTTCTTCCTTTTTTGCTTTCAACTCTGCTTCCTGATGTTCGATATTTTGTCTCTGCTTAAGAGCTGCAGCCTTTGCAAGCAATGTGACTCTCTCCACCACAGCTTTAAGTCACGCTGAGGAGGCACTAGCAGACACTCTATGTCCAATGTCAGACTCATGCCTTCTACTCTTAGTGCTTGAAGCAAAGGATGCCACGGACACCCTATCTGAAGGCTTCACCTCTGCATCACTGTGTCCAGCTTGGTCTGCATGCTCCTCAGGTGCCTTAATCCTCAGGTGACTCTTGTTACATAAATCCGGAGATAATAAATTTAGGTTCATACCACAAAATCTAATCTTGCCTGAACTCATCATCATGCATTAGTTGTTTTAAAGAGTCTTTCAACTTCTATGACTCTTCTAACGAGTCCTGGTAATCCAACCCTAATTACTGTTTAATTATGTGCGTGTTAGCATCATATTCCATTAGCCAGTCGATACGATTCACTTGGTTGGTTATTTGGCGTAATTTAGCTCTTCTGGCTTGGATCAACCAGTGCAATTTATCCTGGACAGCCTTCTCTGTCACTACTGTCTTTCTTTTTTTACCAGCTAATTCTTCCAAATCCGCTTCCATAATGACACTTACAATAAAATGATTCCAGTTTCACCAGCTTATCGCTCTGCCTCAGTGCTACCGTTTGCGGGGTACGTATCTTTGGCCAATCTTCTTCCTATTCCCCGAAGGGTTCGAATCTCAATCCTTGTATTCATGTGTATAATCTGACAAAAATGTGAGGGCTTCCTGATCGAGGAAACTAAATCCAAGAGAGGAAAATTTCCACTTATGTTCCACTTATGTTTTCCATTTTAAACTTTTATTAGCCTATAAACATAAATTAAAAATTAGCAAAGTCCGAGATTTCTGTATATCACAACAATAAACTTCCACTGTTTAAACACGATCCACGCATGGTCAGAAAATGTGAGCCTCTACCGTTTATCCCAAAGCTCAATGCCCCTCTTCCCCTCCCCCTTTACGTTTGTTAATGCAATGACTATACCATACGCAGTGACTATACCATACGCAGTGACTATACCATACGCAGTGACTATAGCACATGCAGTAACTATACCACATGCAGTAACTATACCACACGCGGTAACTATACCACACGCATTGAATATACCACACGCAGTGACTATACCACACGCATTGACTATACCATACGCAGTGACTATACCATACGCAGTGACTATACCATACGCAGTGACTATAGCACATGCAGTAACT
>JAODUD010000001.1:47093274-47111231 GCA_026784285.1 Stomatorhinus walkeri | reverse complement strand
TCAGTGTCTTGCTCAAGGACACTTTGATGGGATCAGGAGGAACCAGGGCTCGAACCTGCAACCCTACAGTTGCCGAAAGATAGTGCTACCTCCTGCGCCACCATCTTCCACCATCTATAGCAGCACACAACAAACAGGAACCAGAAGAGAATCTATAAACCGTCGGATCTGTTTTATTTTTAATGTAACCCACCAGTCATCCATCCTTCAGTCTCCTAACTCATCTAGCACAGGATCAGTCACATGACAGGAAACACTATATATTTTTTTCATGATTAAAATCTTGAAAATGAATTAACAAATAGACTCAAAACCGGGTGGGGAAATGAGAAACATATGAGAAAATTGATTGCTTAGCACGTATTGCTTAGTTAGGAATCTAACCGCCATTTTCAAAAATCCCACTATTGATGTCATCCCTAATTACTGCTCGATTCTATAGTTTATAAACTCCCAAGGGCCAAATAATTGCTGAATTGGTCTTCAATTCTATAGGTGTTTAATACCATTGTACAACAGAAAGCCATTAGAAATTTCAGAGACTAGTGACTTTGGCAGTGCATGAAACACCACATAAATCAAAACAAGCATAATACAAATTGTTACTTACAAACCATTCTTACTAAAACGACCACAGTCCTATATAACCTGCCTTATTCAGCATGTTGATTGTCTTGCACATAAAATTAGTCTTAATGCATTCAGGAGTGCTCTGCTAAGTAAAAAGACGCAAATGAAGGAGAAGACGTCTCAAACACAGGACTAAGTATCCAATGTAAACATGCACCCTAAAAAAAAAAAAAACGGTATTCATGCAAATTAATGCAAAAACTTGCAGTCTGGGTAGGAATTGCTACATACAAAGAGCATAATTGGTCTAGGATTTCGTGTTGATGAGGAATTTAGGGAAATGAGGAGTGCAGGTGTTGATTGAGTGTGATTTCCATGATTGGTTCTGATTTTAAGCATTTTCCAAAATTGAGAATTAGGAACAGGTTATGAATGTATGAGTGGAAGGGGTGGGCAGCACACTTCCTTACGCTGATGTCATGCTAATTCTTAGTGGAGTCAGCCTCTTTCCCTGCCGATCTCATAGCATGCTGTTGTTTGCCTTCGAATAAGCAGATATGAGCTAAACCTGAAAGTGCTGAAGGGCTTGAATTTCAATGTTAGCCATACTGGATTGTATAAAATCGTCTTGCGTGATGGTGGTTTTTTTTCTCCATACCTTCCTCATGGTGTTCCCTGGCCACTGCGTTATTAATTTCTATGAAGAGACAATGACAGGGGGTGTTTCTGGAAAGTCGCTTGTCATTTTCTGCTGTTTTGATGCCAGTCAGCTCCACGTTTTTGTTGGCACACAAAGATGCCTCTCTTTGGTACGTTTCAGCATCATCTGTGACGAGGCCTATGAAGGCACTGTCATCTGCCAGCTTCATCTTTTAATACGCTAAATTAATCACTGTAGGTGCAGTCATTAGTGCATAAAGAGTGAAGCACCAGAGTGAAGCAGGGGAGAGACAGGCAGACTTCCTGCACCACTGTTAAGGTACAATAGAAGCTTAAAAGAATACACTGCTTCCTATTAGTGAAGAAGGTATTGATCCACTGACATATAGGGGCAAATCATCTGGGACAGTTTGGAAATAATACAGCTTAAAGTGAAGCTTAAAATCCACAAACGGGGTCTAAGTACATGTGCTTAAGGGACAGTGAAGATCCATGTGAATGGAGAGTATTGACTATTGACCTGTAAGCCCTGTAACTCTAGGGGGTCAATGGCCAACTCTGAGCTGGATTTGAAGCGGAAGAGAATCGAATGTTTAAATGTTTTTAGAAGTGCAATAAGTCTGTAGTCCCTGAGGTTGAATTCATCCATGCTGGAACTAAAAAAAATAATAGAAGAATTGAAGGCAAAGACAATGCACAAGTGAACCAAAGGTTCAATATATCTGTGTCTGGGGCTTGCTGGTCAGTACAATGTTTTATTTTATTGGAGAGGCCAGGCCGGTGTCAGTTGCTTTCCTGCATTTCTGTTTCTTCAGATGTGTGTGGAGCTTCTGTTGTTTAATAAGGAGAAAGGGAGCTGGGCTGAGCTGGTCTGCAAGGCTATCATTTGGCCGGTGGAGGCTGGGAGAGAGTGGCAAAGGCCTTTAAAGGTTCGATAGTGTGACGGAGGGGCTGCGAGAGTCCTGGGGGTGTGGGATCTGTCAGGTTTCAGATCTCCAGGAAAAGTTGCTGCCATTGTTAAGCAGAGATTGGCTTTGCAGTAATACCGTAGCTTCCCTTTAACTGGTAATGCCTTTCAGGTCTTTCCAGTGGAGCAGTGGAATTTATGGCAAGGCATTGTTTTAGATTATCATCCTGTTGTCTTTTGCTGTCCTTCCAGAGCAATTATTCTCGACTCCCTGGTGAACTATGGTTTGGACTTTGTTTTTTCACGCAATGGCTCCACTAGGAATACGGATCTCTTCAAGGAAAGTGATGCAGGAGGTCACAGTGGCCAAGGACTCATTAGCAATCAAGGCAGTCATGGTATGTCTCAGATGCCTCTGTGGTCTTACAAACTGTGTTTATTATTGGTTTATCTAATTTCAATTTTTGCTTGTATGTAGGTAACAACTCCATAGTCCCCAGTGGTATACAAGGATGATCTCAGTGTGTAGGGAATTTGTAACAATGATATGGTCTTTTCTCTTCTATGGCCTGGAGACTACTTGCATTTGCGTCACACTTTTCAGATCTGGGTCATTAAAATTGCCCATAATAATCAAGGAGTTAGGGTTCTTATTTTCCGGTCATCTGGTATAATCAGGCAGCAGCTGTTCTGCCTGGTGAGTTTTTGCTTCTGGGGGAGTATACATTCAAGAGAAAACGGTACATGTATATTCTTACAGGCGTCCTTGCATGTATATTGAAAAGGAGCAATACAATACAAATGTCCCCTGGTGTTCACAATGTATCACTTGCAATTACAGTTTTCAATAGCTTGCAGGCACCTGACGGCACTTCACCCAACAACATATCGCCAAAGGTAATAAACTGTTTAGGTACCCAAATCTGTGGAGAGGAACATATCCTCAGGGCCCTGGAAACAGTTTGGCTATTTGTTTGAAATAATTACATTGCAGATAAAAGAGGGTCAAGGTGGTACTAAGTTCCTATGCAAAGTTTAAGCAATGAGAATGTTATGAAGGTTTCTTGAGGGTCCTTGATTGAATTCAGGAAGAGGAATAGAGTTGTACTACAGGAATATTTCTATGGTCAGGTAATAAATCCTTCCTCTTCACATTTAATAATAATTATTATTATAATAATATTAATACTCAGTTTCCGTGGAGAGTGAGTGGGCAGCTTCAGCATTTCCAACTGCGTTTGAAAAGTGTCCATCAATTCTGAGCGAATGTCGCACAGGGAGCTTGGGAAAGACAATATTTGCAAGCGGTATCGCATGTGTGTATGGCACTTCGAACAAAACCGAAGCACCACGAGATTCCCTGGTCCTTTAAAAAATATCCTTGCTTGCGTGCTGGCAGAAGAGGAATTTCATTTCCAGAAACTGCAAACAGAATACAGTGCTTGTAATATTTGTTGAATAGAGCAGCAGTTGGTGCCCAGCTAAACTGCCTTCAATAAAGTCCACTAAATAAATCGATGTGACCAGGCCAGCAAACAATGCTGCCAGACTGTCACCCTCCAAGTATGCATTTTGAGAAAAATTACAAAAATACCCACTATATTCTGCCATTTTAATAAAATAAAATGACTGCTGCGATACATGACACTGGTAGCTTTGAAAATGCACCATGAAATATAAATGTTTCTAGTTTATTGACTGTAAGTTCATATATTTAGCATGTATTTCCTATAGTCAATGTTTTGGTTTCCTTTCATAAGGAGGAGACAAATGTGAGAGTTTTGTCATTGTATGGCTTGAAAAGCATGGATATCTGCACTTTTCTTCACCTGTGTCTAATGAGGTTCTGTGTTCCCTCTGGCCCTGAGACCACAGGCCTACTTCTAACAATCCCAGAGACCCAAGATCCCTTTCATTTTCCTGTGTATTAACCTCCTTCTATCTTTGGTTCATTCTTCTCTATCTATACCCGGAAGTCCACATTTCATCCTCTCGTCCCTCTGTCATGAGATTTCCATAACGACCTTGATTTAAGTTGAAAATGTTGGTACAGTTGTGTAACCATGATGCATTTGGGGGTGATGGGTTGGCACCATGGTTCAAATTGCGGTGTGACTGCTGACTGGGGGGGTGGGGGGGTGGTGGCTGGGATGTAGTCAAGTGATATAGTCAAGAGCATCTAAACAAGACCAAGTCATTACGAAGACCAGAGTGTATCAAGACTGAAACAAGACCAAGACAGAGTGAGACTGAGACAAGACCAAGACAGAGTGAGACTGAGACAAGACCAAGACAGAGTGAGACTGACACAAGACCATGGCAGGGCTAGACCAAGTCAACAGTCAATGTTTGAGCTTACTTAACACAAGACATGACACTTGCTTCTGTGCTTTCTTTTTTTTTAAAACAAGACACACCTTATTGGTTGCATTTGAACTTTGAAGCAGGACATTTTACACCCAATCACAATACTTTGTTAATTAACCCTTTGAACTCTATCCATTTTTCAGGATTTTCTCTTTGATTTTGATTGCGCTGTATGTACATGAGTTTTATTAGCATTTTTACTTTTAGGAAATTCTCGGCTACTCAGATATGTCATAATGTGATATGCAAATGTTGACACAGTCTTCATATCATCCTTATGAGGAGAAACTAGTTGCGCCTATTGAAATTTCTCAATAGAAAAATTTGCATACACTACAAATAAATTCTTATAAATGATGAGATTAGAGTCTCTGTCATGTGGGAATTCAGGGGTGTCATTGGGGATCTTTCTATGACTTAGTATTGTGAAGGAATACATTGTTAGTGCCAGGCGGAAATTAACATGTCTGATTTCACATCCATTTGGTAACTTTAAGTAATCTGATAGATTGCAAAGCATGATTATACATATGAATAACATCTGAAGGAAACTGAAATAGAAATGCACTGTTTAGTTTATGATCCGCTGAATAAACACAGACTCAACAAATGGTTTTAGGGTCTAACGCCGAATGTTTTTTGCTTATACACCCTATAAAGTGAAATTTCAGAAGGAAACTTTTAGTCGGCATATTAACAATCAAAACAACACTGTAGCACATCATTGTGTTTACATGTAGAGGGCGTTCCAATTACACAATGGGTGCGTTTTATTTAAACTGTTTTAATGGAGCTTGACAGCATACATATATGAACTATTCAACTATCAAGTAATTGTCTTCCTAATAAATGTCGCGCTTTGTTGTCATCTCTAGTAGAACTCCAGCCCATTTTTGAGTCTTTCTTTATCCCTTAATTTATAGACTTATGATAAATAAACTATAAAATCCCAGAAGGCTAGTGCATGGATCATTGTTGAAGCGAATATATGCTTTTTTTTCCATCTAATGTGAATATTATCGATGTTTTATGGATCGTTTGCGGTGCTTTTTCGTGGAAAATGTTAGAAATATGTATAAGCCTCATTGTGCACAGGATTACTCTGGAATATTTTAGCGCTCAATGTGGATGACCAGATCAAGTAAGTTCTCTTGATTGTTAAGATGTGTGATTCACGTGTGTGCATTATACATATATTCCAATATTATATGCCAAAGTTACGAGCCTGAGATTAATGGGTGCACAGATCAGCACATTTTGAGTTTGTCTGGTTCTAAAGGTTAACAAACATGAATACTAAGCCCTTGTGACACATACTGAAGTATTTTAATGAACATTCTTGACTGGTCTCACAATTAAACCTGAAGTTCTCTATGCCCAAGACTGAGACAAGACCAAATCAAAGTGAAGTCGATTCCAAGACTAGACCCAGACCACAAAAAAGTGGTCTCTAGTACTACAACACTAGGAGATGGGTGAAAATAGGGGGTGACAGTAAGAATCACAGTAAAAGTTGTCAGATGGGAGGTAGGGGTGGCATTCTATTGGGAGGGCAGATGATCCAATTTGGTGGAAAATGCTCACCCCTGCCTACCTGTAGTCACACCCCTGACATGGTATTACGTAGAGCACCATGGTCTTTGTTCTTACAGTACAGGTACTTTAATCACAGCCCTGCGGCCCACACAACATGACCTGATTGCTTGGTGAAGGAAGTACATTGCAGGGAAGAATACAGGAATGCCGACTTGGACTATGACTCCAATAAAAAAAATGTAAAAAATTTGTGCCACATGTTCAATCTGCCAGTGCTGTCCGCAGAGGCAACGTCCCATAAGATCTTTCAGCTGACGGTAACATTTCAGTCGCTCTCTGAGTCTGCTGCCCATTACCTCCATCTTCCCATAAGATCTTTCAGCTGACGGTGACATTTCAGTCTCTCTCTGAGTCCGCTGCCCATTACTTCCATCTTCCTGGAAGATTGGATTTTTACCGAGAGACTGTTTCAAGTCAGCTAAAGGGCGAGGGCTGGTGGAGTGAGGCCTCCGTACAAATGGGCTCACACGCGGGCCACATGCACAGCCACACACACACACACACACACACACACGCGGGCCACATGTACAGCCACACACACACACACACACAGGAACACACACACACACAGGAACACACACATACTCCAGCCTTGATGTATTCAATCTTAGGAACAAATCGATAGCAAATGTAGAACTTGCCTGCACTTCTCTCCTGAGCACAATTATATCACAAACAATAGAGGACTTCCCCAGGAAACGCAGTATGCATGTTACCTTTGCCACAAGGAGTGTCAATATGCCTTTTCTGGTTTGGTATTAGCAACAAATTTGAATCGCAATCCATAACACTTACTGTCAAATTTAATCACAATTATTAATGAACCCATTATAATAATAATGAAGGTAACTTTGACATTAATTGCAATCATTACTGGGGACTAGGTTACTCAGTTGTCAGTTCTTGGAACTGAAAGGCCAGATCGGAAGGCCACGTTTGTTTTTTTCCACAGAATGGGAGAGTGCGACAAACCTCATTGTGTCTAAGTCACATGTCTACTGGGGACCAATTGGGTTAAAGAGAGAACATGTGAGTGCTTTCCTGTCTGAGAAGTGATGGAGCGGATCCCTCGGTGTGACTTAAACGTGTGGAGTATGTCCTCATTTGCCCGATGCCCCATTTCCCCTGATCGAGATATACGGACGCGGCTCTATTTAGCCTGGAAATGCACACATAATAAACACAAAGACTATCTTTTTGGACCCCTTTTCAAGGCAATTATTAATTTCTGAGATCATGCCATAATGCGCCAAACTTAGTTATAGGGTGATTAATTTGGATCCTATGCCATCTCCTTAATAATCACACCCATAACTTATTATGACAATAATGAAACATCGCAATTGTCCATGTAATTAGGAGTATCGGTCATAAAGATGAACAGCAGTCATCTCGCACGACCCCTGCTGTCGCATTTTACCGCATGACGTCTTTGCATCTGATGTATAAGAGAAACACCACTAACTTTGGTGCTATTTCCCGCACATCCTGGTCACACCTTCGACCCGAGCTCTGTTCCAATCCCAAGACACTCCCTGTGGCAGCCGTGACGAGAGGCCACTATGTGCTGTACCTTGAGCGGTGACGCATACGAAGCTCTGGCTTTTGATGCCCGGCCCGCAGGAGCCTTCGCTGAGTGCGCAGGGCTCCGCAAACGCCACGTGCCACCGGAAGCAAACGGGATCCTCACACGGAATGGACTCCACGAGGTGGGCGCAGCCGCTGGATGTGTAGGCGGGTTCACGCACCACGTGTCGCCGTCTCTGCCTAAAACCTGTGAGGAGAAGGGGAAACCTAGTGTTAGCATGCGGAATAGCACGGGCTACCAGGCTCAGTGTGGCAGTGTTATGTGGGATTGCCCATGCACAGGTCTTCATATACGGCAGTGATTACTACCACTTAAACCATACATTTGCATAGGCCCCCTAAGGTTAGGGGGGACTCCTGCTGGCCACAAAAAGTCACTACACTAGGTGGGCCCCAAAGTGACTTTTTGAGACCCATCCCTAAAATGACTCTACTAATGGCAGAATGACATGTTTCGCATTCAATAAAACAATGTGATTGGCCAACCAAAGGTACATGCATTTGGAACAGAAGTGTTTACAGAAGTCCATAAGAACACTGAACACATGCAGCAAAAATATTTTCATATTCATTAGGAAACTTGTGAAAATGTGTCTACTGAAACACAATGTGTGAATAGTTTGCTTTTTTTGTGTCAAGCTCACTGCTAAATAAAAATAAAAGCCAGCCGAAGTCAAAGATCTGGTGTGTAGTAGTAAAATAGGCATGGTATGACCTTAAATGATAGCTGTGACTTAGGTATATAAAAAGTATAGAATGAGATGTATAAGCAAATAAACAAATAAAGGAAGCTAAGGGAAAAGTAAAAGGAACAACTTCCTTGAACCTTTACCAGACGGACCATGTTTGGTATCTCCCTGTTACTCAATACTGAACATTTTTATTTATTTTTTTTCCAACAGATATCGCCATCTCATCATGGAGACATCATTTGATTCCCCTCCAGATTCCCAGCTGGTGGGACTGTGATGGGCGGAGCTCCAGAGATAATTACCACGGGTTTCTACAGATACTTGCAAAATGAGCTGCAACACTAGTAATACATCAACATCGTGGAACAGGGAGACTTGGCATTGTAAGTGTATTTACCCACCACATTTTTTTCCTTCCATTCTAGCTTCCCTAATAAATCTCGGAGGGCCAGAAATTCCATGGTTAGTTAAAGGTGTTTCAATCCATACAATTACACCTGCGGCACACTGGGGAATGGATGTAATTCAGCTAGCAGAAAACCCTACATATTTAAATGTACTGGATTGGTTCATTTATTTAGCACTTTCTGCATGTGAGAGTTTTTATCCTTCTCCTTGCTAGTCTACGTCATCCTTAAACATTGCGCCCAATTCGAAGACTGATAATATACAATATCCAGCCAACTTAGGAAATGATAAATGGTTATTTTAAAAAAGGTGTATTGTCACTGGATAGCGAAATTTTTTCCATAGGCCTGTGCAAACACATTTGGGAAAAAGACAGGAAACCTACGTAAAAACTGCACAGTGAACTTTTTCCACGTAGAATAACAGTGCAATATAAAGCCAGCAGTTACATTTGGGTTCTTGATTCACTAGATTTGACTTTAGCTTAACAAATAAATTCATGAAACTATGTGTCCCCTTTGTTTCAAACTAAATGCTGTTACGGTAATTAGAAGCTATCACCTTACTTGAGAAAGAAATGGCTAATTAACACTTTATGGCACTCACTGAATTAACAACGAAAGGTTTATAGAAGGCTTATCTGACAAGTCCAGAGTTCTGGCCTTAGATTTATATAGTTTGTACATAATTAACCCACTGCTGTTTTAAGATGCTTCCACACACTATGGTGGCTCAGCTGTTAGCACTGTGACCTCATCTCCCCCAGGGTCCAGTCTTTCTCTCAGCCTTCATTCTGTGTATGAAGTTTCTGTGTTCTCCTGTGTGAGTGTACACCTACAGTGTAGAGATATACGGATGGGTGGGTAGATGTGTCTAATTTGCTCATAGTGTGTGACTGTGCCCTGTGATGGGCTCGCATCCAGGCGCGGTCTCCCCTGTCTTGTGCCCTATGATTCCTGGGATAGATTCACCACAAACATGTACCGGGTAATTGGTTATGAAAAGTGAAAGGGATGTTTCAAAACTATTAATCAGCGCGCAGTTCATCTTGATCAGTTTAATTTTCTCTTTTAATTTTTTTGCCATTTCTTTATCTCTGTTCCTCTATGTTCCAGTTGGCACTATTGATGAGTATCAGGAATGGTCAGACTCAGGTTTGGGAGACTCAGGTTTCTCCCAAAAGTGACAATTCTGCATTTAAGGAAGACTAGTAGACAAATACCTTTATGAATTATTCAGAACCTATATGGAATCTGGAGAACAGGTGCCTTCTCTGAAGATTTCAGGAGCCTACCTCCAAAGTAAGTGTAAGTCACATGACCAGCTCCTTGGGCCAAAAGTCAACCTATCCCACACTCCCTTATCGTGAAAAAGAGTCCTGCAGAACCCCCTCTCTCAAGAAATGAATAATTGAAGGGTTCTCTTGCCTTTATAATCTTATTCGAGCATGACTTTGTGGTTCAGTTCTGTTCAGACTGTAGGTCACTGCTTCTCCTCTCACTTGACCATATAAAAGAGCTTTGAATTCAGTGCTCTTACCCCTTATGTTCCACATGTTTCCATGACAATATGAATTTACAAATACATGACTAATGAAGCAGAAGGTGAAAAATACACCGATAATAATACCCGTATTCATGAAAAAAACAATTTGGTTCTATGCCTCAGACGCCACCTCTACATGGAACAGGAGCATGCTGTGGTCCGCATGAATGCAGTGGAACAGTAAGAAGCGTCCTGTTAAAGGTGTTATTGGCAAGGGGCTTCCAGGGAAACGCAACAACGCGGCGAACCCTTTAAAGCTCAGACACCCAACGGAGCTGAAACGGGGCTGCCAGTCACGTGGCAGGGCTGTGCTGCAGTTTCTGTGTCTGCGATGCAGCGCTCCAGCATCTTTTTGGATGCCGGAGTCAAAGACTTTCTGCTTTCACACCAGAAAACAGAGTATCGAATGACACACAGTGTACCTGCACTAACGTACATTTTTTCCTTCTGTTTTTTGTCTTTTGATTCTGTTTACCTTTACAGAGCAGGTGAAACATGCTTTCCGACTGGTTGTGAACTGGCTAAGGGTTGAACTGCTTATGTAATGCACCACTACCAACAACCCTGTTAGCCTTATTACCTATTGGAAATGAAATAAACAGAAATCAAACCGATTAAAATTTAATTTCAGAGGAGCTGAAGAAACGTCTGGTCCACTTTTTATTGCGAGGAGACAATAAATAGGAGCAGGGCACTTCCACGGCTGAAAACCCATCCCAAAGTTATGGTGACAGGGGGCACCACTGAGTCCCCGACAGTCTCCCCACATCACGCTGCTACATCTCCTTCCATCTCTCTTCCTGTCTGCGCATGCCCGAGCAGGCAGGTGGACAGCGCCATGTTTGGGAATGCTGGACTGCTTTGGCAGCACAGAGACATGCACAATGACTGATAATATAAGAGCTTAGTTTGCCCCTTTTTACTCAAGGAAACGTTAAATACTTTTTGATTTAATACTCAACATGTGATGCTTTCATTTTTATTTTCTCGCCCATGTACCTTTCTTCCCCTGAGGTTCCAAGCAGTTGTCATGCAGACACGGCCCCCAGACAGACCACGGGGACAGCAGGCACTCTTCTGGGCAGGGGATGGAGCAGTGCTGAACAGCAGTGGGGAGAGGCCCAGAACAGAGCCGTCCAATCACAGGCCGCGACACTGGAGGTAAACAGGAGGAGGACACAAAACTGTTCACTCACAAGCATTGATGCTAGGGGTTCACAGAATGAGGGCATCAAAAACACAAACAGTTGTGCATCCACTAAGATACTGAGAGGACACGGTTTTGACCATTTACAGGCTGTGATACTAAGAGGACATTCTCAGCACACACTGTTGACCAATCACCAGCTAGGACACTAAAAACACATTGGCAGCACGGTTTGGCCATTCACTGGTCATGATACTGTTAGGACATTCTCTTAATACATTATTGACCAATCACAGGCCACGATACGAGGAGGACACTCTTAGACTCAGAACACATTGTTGACCATTCACAGACTATGACAATGAGGGTTGCTTGTTGCTGGAATCAAAGCAATTGCAATTAGAATGCTAAAATTGCTATGTGGATCTTTGCCATCATCCACTTGTACAAAGAAAAATATATTGTGATTATTCTTCCATAACTTTTTATGCAATTTATTAAAAACATCCTGCAAAAATAGACACAGAAACAAAAACGAGAATGCGTGGCAGGTCAAGAAACACTCTGGTCCTGGAAACATGTCAATAGAGCAGTCCAGTCCAATCCAGTCCTCGGGGACCCACAGCCAGTCCGTGTTTTTGCTCCCTCCTAGCTCACTGCCAGACAGTTCACATTTTCAATCTACCAGGAGCTGGGAGGGAGCAAAAACGTGGACTGGCTGTGAGTCCTTGGGGATCGAATTGGGAAACGCTGCAATAGAGTTATCCATTACCGGACCACTGGCTCTGATATCTATGCATTAAACATAAGCCAGGTAAGCCAAGTCCAAAACAAACATCATTACTGCCTTCCACTGATCCAAATCCCAGAAAGCTATTGATTGTAAAGATCTTCATTAATATTCCACACTTAGAGCCGCATCGCCTCTTGTTATTTTTTTTTTTGCTTTATCCCACTGGCATTGGTGGACGACCGTGTCTTTGAAGGGGCCGCAGTGCTTATGGACTGGGTCAAACCATGTGAGGAGTCAGACTCATTAAAGCAGGAACAGGGGCAATCGAGACAAATGGGGAAAATCAAGGTTTAAATTAGATTAATGATTGCATTGCATCACTTCAATACATTACAAGTTATCGATCCTGAACCTGATATAGTTAACCTATTTTTCGCTGGCTTACCTAACAGCTTGCTACTTTATAGTGAAAATAGAATTAGCATGTAAGCATGTGATCTCCCCTCCATCCATCCATCCACCATACACAGCAGTGGGGCACATAGACACATCCATTTACAGCCTTATCCGCCGCAGTGTTGCACCCCCCCCCAGGGGAGGATCCACCCTGGACGATGCGTAAGTCCTTCATAGTTAAGAGGCATTAAATAAACAGACAACAAACAGGAATTGTTCCTAAAATACTGATTGGCCAAGTTTGGTTATATGACATCATCAGGTCAAACTTTAGGCTTTAAAAGGCTTTAATACTATATTTGTTTGGGATACCATGTTGGGATGTCATTTTGGGGAAAAACATTTACAGGGAAAATCTGTCCACCATTATGGAAGCAACAAATGTATAGTGGAGTAGTGCAGGTCTACATCATTTCCCTTGGACGGCTGAAAGAGGACGGTCTGCCCTGCGTCTAACCCAGTCTAACCTAATGCAGACACACAGAAGGCAGTTTTTTTCTTAATATTTACCTTGTTTTCTGTCGTGTGGGGCAGTGCTATCAGAAAGCTGTACGCAGAATATTTCTCTGGTTTGGATCCCACCCCCACAGAAGAAGCTCAGGTTGCCATGACGCTGATCCTGCGGGCTGAGGAGGGGGGGCACCTGGCAGTCGGCCCAGTCCGTGGTCCTCCAGACGTACCTGGGGGGGGGAAACACGATGAGCTTTCCCAATTCTCACAACCATTAGGGAAGCGGAATCGGATAATGACAGACAAGGAAAACAGAAGGACGGGGTCAGCGGCCCTCCGCTTTTTGGAAGTGGCCGCCGATGGCAGACAAGGGACAAACGGACTAACGGGCTATGGAGAACCGTGCCAATAATTAATGACGGCTTATTAGGGATCAAACAGTCTTCAGATGATCTTCACCAGCATTCTCTCCAGCACTCTAACAGAGAGCACTGCATGCTAAATATGTGCAAACCAGACTAGAATGTGCTTGTATACCTTTAAAATTTTATCGTTATCACTTTTTGCAGTTCCGAGGAATTCTCAGTAATGAAAATGCAGCAGCTATGAAAAATGTGCGGCATAAAGCGATTGAATGGAGGTTTTAATAAGACAACAGCAATTTATAAAACAATTTTCCTTAATCATGTGGATGCTTGAATGCATTTAACCGAGCCTTATGGAAATAATAGCCGTTTTCTCTCCTGCGGAGCAGCACAGCTTATTAGCACATTATTATCATGAGAGGAGAGAGATAATTAACACTGTGTGTGACAATGAGTCAGGAAGGAGATACATACATGGGACAACTGGGGAGGGAGTCACCAAAGATGTTGCAGGCCTCTCTTTCTTCAAGAAAGGGACAATCCATCCCCTGGCCAATCGGGGGCCGCGTAACGTAGCGGGTCCTCGTGCGGTATCCTGGGGACAGGTCTGCAGCCCGACAGGTCTTTGAACATGGACTCCACGGCGACCAATCAGCCATCTCACAGGCTCTGGGCATCACACAGGGCTGATGTGTGATAGCAGAAGCGTCTTGGACACATAGGCTGTGGGTGGAGGGGTCATAAGATAATTTAGTATAATTTCATTTAAATGACTCTGCATACGTAAGTTTTAAAAGCATACCTTTGATCTTTGCGACGCATAATTCATTAAGGCATTAAATAAACAGACAGCAAACAGGAATTGTTCCTAAAATACTGATTGGCCAAGTTTGGTTATATGACATCATTAGGTCAAACTTTAGGCATTAAAAGGCTTTAATACTATATTTGTTTGGGATGCCTGTCATTTTGGGGAAAAAACATTTACTGGGTAAGTCTGTCCATCACCATTATGGAAGCAGCAAATGTATGGTGGAGTAGTGCAGGTCTACAACATTTCCCATGGACGGCTGAAAGAGGACGGTCTGCCCTGCGTCTAACTCAATCTAACCTTATGAGTCTCTTCGTGAAGGTCTTAAAAAAATACGACTGGGTATAAAAACACACCCATGAAAGGAGTCATTTTCACATTGACAAAATATGTATCGATACAGACGTTATTGTCAGACTAACAATCTTTGATAACTAAAACATCAATGTTTATGAGCAGCTGAAGAGTTTTTCCAGCTCCTTCAGAATCACGACTCATGCGGCCGGAGAAATTCACAGCCAACGGAGAACCTCTTAACTTCCCTTCAGCAGAAAGGGAAACCGCTTCATAATAAAATGCACGTTTTGTAAATGCTTTTATTTAATGACTCTCGTGACCCTCTAAAAAACGCAAGGGCAGATGTTTTATCAAAACTGTAAATATAAGTCTTATGTAAAATACTTCACCACATTTTAACAATTTAATTAGGGATGCAGAACAGTGCGTGTGTGAGACGTTTATTTTTTTCTGTCATCTTACTTGTTAATTAGACTGTAATTAGAAAAACTGAATACAGTTATACTCAGGTGGGAAATAGATATTCAAGACAATTACATAACAATGAGTCTTCAATTGTACTATTTAAAAGAGAATATTCATTACACAATTTAAATTAATGTTTGGGTCACGATATACTTTATGGCCAGGTGCCATGTATGGAAGCAATTCAGATTCAGGGGTCACAGACCATAAGGGCCCTGGAATATGGCTATTTGTAATAGCGATACTTTATTTATCCCTGTAGGGAAACTGGGTATATTTTGCATATTCCATCCTGGCCTAAATTCCCTAAATTCTGCCCTGCATGGAGTAACTTGGGATAAGGGCCTAACTAAAGAGCCCAGCAGTGGCGCCACTACACCAGCCAGAGGATTTGAACTGGTAACCTTCTGATTATTGGTAAGAGTCCTAAGCCAGAAAACCACATACCAACCAATGACTCCATGTCTGTTGGTGGGAACCCAGGCTGAACATTTTTCCTGGGAGGCTACAAAAGCTTTAGCCCTGGTTGCTGGTACTCAGGTAGAATTTTTATCTGGTGTGGTTGCCCAGGCTACGTGAGCAGAGAGAATTAATGTCACAGCAGAAACTGAGGCTATAAAATGCTGATGGTGGCGTTCAATGCCAATGGTAATGAAACAGTCGGGGACAATAGCTCGTTCCTCCTAGATACTGCCACCCTCTAATAGCTGATGGAGGTTTCGGCTGAAAGTTCCAGGATTCTGGCAAGTTTCTAGTTCTGATGATGCATCTGCACAATCAACCATAGTAACAACCACACTGAAAGTCGACAGTGTGCATTTCCTATACTAACACCTAACAATGAATATTAATCAGGGGCGATTCCAGGATGTTTTGAAGGAAGGGAGGGGGGAGCATTAGAAGGGCCATAATTCATACAGAGGGGCCAATCATCTTCTTGCTGTGGCCCCGCCCTTTTATATACTGCTGATATCTACCCATCCACCCACTTATCCATTAGAGTTTTGCTGTGCCTGAAGCCTATCCGAAGATGTACAGGGCAGAAAGCAGATAATTACAATTACATTAATAATAATAATTCACTGATGCAGTTTATTTATGAAGTGTCGAAACTGCGATATACTATTGGTGTTCAGCTCTACTTTAAGACACCCGCTTATCAGGGCCACTGGGGGCGGGCCTCAGGACTGTCCCAAGAAGCAACGCACAGATAATCATAACCTGTATGTTTACGATATTAAATCATTTATGTTGGGTTCTACATTAAGACACCCTTATCAAAATATATTAGCAATAAACATCTAATCTGCACTTGGGGAAATGACTACAGTATGAGTCAATTTGAGATAATACCTAAAATTGGTTGAAAAAGTCTAAATTATAAGAAAATTATTGAGTTTCTCCCATCTTAACCTTGTGTTTTTGTGGGCCCCTACCAAACTGGTAACACTGCCCCCTCCTACTAAGCTGCATTATTTTTAAACACTCCAGAAAGAACTAGATTTAATCAGATTTATGAGTCTGAGCTGATAAGCAGAGACCCCTTTTTATGAAAAATGTGACCAATACTGCAGCCATAGACAATTTTTCTTTATGTAGGTATTTAACAGTTTTTTCACCATCAAATGAATCTTTATCATAGTGTGTAGATTAAGGTTCCAGTGGATTAAGGTTCCGGTGGTATGTTATCATTGTGAGAGTAAAGTGTTTCTATGCAGAAAAACAACAAAGCGTTAAAGTGCAGCCCTTAACAGTGTGTTGTGTATTTCTGTCCATCCAGTAAAAGTTCTTTCACAGTCATGGTGGGGCCCACCCTGGTGAGAGGTGGAGCACAAGGAGGCCAGGGCGTTTCCACACCCAATCCGATTGGCCGATTCCAGTGACACATGTAATGGATCTGCGAGTCGTGGCTGTATCAGTCCTTTTTGTGGGAGGGAAAAAAAAATTACTCCCAGCCAGCCTCACACAACGGTAGTGCAGGTCTCAGCAATGTGTGCGTCATTGGCAAGGTGGCAATTAAGATTCACCCATTTCACAGGATGTAAAAATCTCCTGCAATGACTAGCAGATGCATAACAAAGACCCCATGAAAGCAAAGAGTTCAGAGTTTACTTACAGATGTGGACAAATTTGTTGGTACGCATCCACAAAAAAACACAAACAATTTGAAATAACTTGAAACTGACAAACGTTTAATGGCATCTCTTATTTATTCCAAATTTAACACAAATCAGATTTTGCTTTTGATTATTGATTCAGTTGAATATTTAATAAAATCAAACAAATGAAAATGGCTCGGACAAAAAAGATGTCATCCTCAATTTAATATTTTGCAGCTCCACCTTTTGCAGGAATCCCTGGCAACAAGCGATCTCTGTTCTTCACAATGAGACGTCTGCATTTGCAAACAGGTAGTCTGGCCCACTCTTCCGAGCAAACTGCCCAAGCTGTCTCAGGTTTTAAGGGTGGTGTCTCCACACTGCAATTGTCAGATCTTTCCATGGATGTTCCATAGGATTAAGATCTGGGCTCATGGAGGGTCATTGAAGAATAGTCCAATGATGTTTTTTTCTTCAGCCATTCTTGAGGGCTTCTAGCTGTATGTTTTGGGTCATCATCCTGTTGGAGGACCCATGAACTGCGATTCTGGCTGAGCTTTGCGACACTGGACAGTATGTTTCGCTCTGGGATGCCTTGGTATTCTTCACTGTGTCCTGCACAGATTCCAGGTCCCGGTGCCAGATGCAGCAAAGCAGCCCCAAAACAAAACCGAGCCCCTCCCTGTATCACAGTAGGTATGGTGCCCCCTCCCTGTCTCACAGTAGGTATGGTGCCCCCTCCCTGTCTCACAGTAGCTATGGTGTCCCCTCCCTGTCTCACAGTAGGTATGGTGCCCCCTCC
>JAODUD010000001.1:47072154-47082953 GCA_026784285.1 Stomatorhinus walkeri | reverse complement strand
GAGCAGCAATGACAATAGTCACAGAAGGCTCTTTTTTTACACATCAATAAGCCTGAGGTACACATCGACCCAGCCGTGTAAAAGCCTAAAATACCCACCGGCAGGCCCTATGGAATGCGAAGTCCAGTGGCAGCGTCCTTCACATTGTTGTGTCATTATGGGCTCCCAATATATAGAATCCAGGATAAGTTATATGGGAAAACTGTAAAATATCAAATGGCATAATAATAAAGCAATTATGTCCTCCATTGAAAAAAGTCTCGAATGCTATAAATTAGCTATTTATACATGAAAGCACAAATACACTAGATAGATATTTAAGTTCCGCAAAGAAACCACTAAAACACTGACTGCCTTGTTTAAGTAAGTTTGTTACAAAAAAGGTATTTTGAGGAAATTTTGTGAAGCTGTCAAACTGGTGATACTAATTCTTTTTTATGAATTTGTATTTCACTTGACGTTAGAACTGAAAATTTAGAAGTTTTCACATATCGCACCTTTGATCAGCTGTGATTATTTGCAAGAACCAAGGCTATAATGACTCCATGGCACATCCTGCGGTTTTTTCAAAATGACCCCTTTTATAATAAATTTTGTGTTTAGTCGGTATTCGCGCCAAGTGTTTTAATGGAAAAACGCCATTTACAAAAGGCAGCAGAGTAACCACTGCATAGAATTTTTTAAGCCTACTCTGAACAATGCATGCACAGTAGTATATATAAAGCATTATTAATAAATGCTTTGTTTAAAACCTTCTTAATAGGATTACAGTTCTACAGAGTGAGGGCACTCGCTGTGCTCCCGCAGTGACGATATGTTATTGTTCTGGAATTAATTGATTATGCATGAAATAATTTTCCTGAGAAGTGAGTGAGGCTGCTGCACATTTTCCTACTTAGCCCAGTGCTCTCTATGCACCAAAAGCCCCAGGGATGCATGTACGAACTGCAGGGAAGTGGAAATCTCAGTGGCAAGCATCTTATCACCATTTACACAACAAAATCGAGGAGTGCTTTTAAAAAAATGTAAGCATGTTTCCTGCATGGATTGTGAGACGGGGGTGGTTATTATAAATGGGACGGTGATGGGGGGCAGTCAGATGAAATCACAATGGAACCACAAACGCACAAAGCCACTCTTTTGCCTGTAGTGTCACGCCCTCCACTCAATACCGTCGTGGTAATTTTATCCTGAAGCATGTCAATTGAAAAGAGAATTAATTTTAACTAGTATTTTTTTCAGATCACTCACTCATTGTTTCGTGATCCCACTCTATAATAAACTGGCCGAAGCCTGAACCGCCACATTCTTTCCGGAGTACATAAACACAGGCTAATTCAATTTTAACGGAAAAATACTCTGTAAACCGGAGCCTTTTATTTGTTGTTATGAGAAGCTGAGATCCCAGGGCTTCATTTACACATTTTTTAATAGCCTTGTTTTACAGAAAACTTGAAACAACATCTGCGTACTCCCCCCAGACTAGTGTTTACCATCCAACTGGTTAAATTTCAGATTCAGCTTCCACATCTCCGTCACACAATATACATTCATTAGCACGATGGTATCAAGCCACGTGTGACTCATCCTAGTCATGTTTAGTATGCCAGCAATGCCCTGCATGAACAGTTTCCCAGGTTCTCAATGGATTCATTAAATGCTGTCATCCAATCCAAGGTCATCATCATCCAATAAAAGAGTCCTCTTGGTAAGCAGGTGCCATACAGTAGAATAAATAAATAAATATACTGCATTCAAGTCAAGTGTATTTTGTTGTTCAGCTCATATAACCAACACACCTACGCCAAAAAGTAACTGAAATTTAAACAGCTGTTGCAATTCACTTTAAGTACCTCACTCAAGAATACTACAGCAAGGCTCCTCATGAGAAAAGTAAGCCCCCTTAATCACTACACTACCTTCTGAATGTTATTTAGTTTGGCACACAGACGATCTCCCAAGGAACGGCAGTGCAGAAATAGCTAAACTGTTGCTTTTACTGTTAATGAGACACTCTACAAATTTAAATACCCACCTTGCTGTTCAAAGACCCACCTTGTTGTTCTACACAGAGACCACTGAATTAAACCAGCAGAACATTGTGATTAATTATTATTTGTTTCTGTTTGGGCCTTCAGCTGCAGTAAGCAAAATTTTACAGTCAAATGAACACGTTGATGTATTCATTCATAAATAAAAGTTTACTGTGTTAACTGTGAAGAAAAATCACATAGCTATTTATTATGTAGTCAGATTTAAAATGCGTGGTTTCTCATTGGTGCGGCAAAGCATGCTAATTAACCCGGTCATAACAACAGTGCCATTAACCAGTATTTGTCACAGCATGACTGACCTCACAACCACCCACCGTCACGGTGTGGAGGTACATTGGAAATTGGTACGGTTTACTTGCCCTACTTGCCGGTCCCTACAAACCCATAATAATGTGTGACTCTCATTAAGTCTATCATTTTCTAATCTGCCCGATTTCTTAGCATGCAGAGACAGAGAGGTTATTGCTAATTGGATTATGAATGATTCAAACCCCTAAATAGCAACTCTGTCGCTGGCCTTCAAAGGGAAGCAGAAGCAAAGAAACTAATATAGTGGTAACTAATGGCCTTAATTCCTGAAGACTGTTGATGGTGAAGGAGCATGTGTTCCAAAGGCTCTGAGTTAAAGGCTAAGCGAGCTTCGGTAACGAGGCCAGACCCTGGTTAGCTAGCTCATTAAGATCAGTCCTCCCTAACACAGGAAGCAGGCTAAAGGTGAGAAAACAAGCACTTACTGTGCAGCTGTTTATTGTATTTCTTAAAGAATAATAACTCTGCAGTCATGTTTTAACGTTTTCCATTCCGTGAAAGCGGTATTCTCTATATTCGTTTTTTTGAATTAATTCATGAATGATTTATCACACACGTATAAATTGTACAGCTGTTGCAAACGCCTTTGCACTATTTTGCACTTTTCAGATTAGATGCCAAACTGCGTTTTGTTTTCTGAGTACTTGTAATTTCTACAATGACAAAGCTGGATCTAATCTAATGTAATCTAATTAAAGTACACTGCATTTTCAGATTTAAAAAAAAGATCCTTTCAGAAGATTAAATTTATTATTATCAGATTTTCACTTTTTATGATTAAATTTATTACACAACCTTTAAATTTCAGACGTCTCCAGAAATCTGGGCACTCACTGTGCAGCCAGGCCCAAAAAGAGACAGATTTTTTCCCACCAAATTACTTATAGATGTCAGCCAGGTCCCCCACTGGATGTCACCTGGCGGGGTTAAATAGATTTGCTCTTTTCCGTCTGTCATCCCAGCATGACGCTCACCCTCCCCACACATTAATCTGCCATTTTCAACATCTTCATTGGCTCACAGGCAGAAGAAGTCAGTGAATACCTTCATTCTTGAAAAAGCTGTTGTTTTTTAATATCTACAAAATATAATTTATATAAAGGGTATACAGCTGGAATGTTGATTTGACAGCTCTACTTATCAATTATTTTTCAAATCTTTTATTTACTTTATTGGTTTATATCATCATCAAAAATATTAGCCATATTTGTGCTACCTTACGTCCATTTCGTACCACAATTGTTACTACTCAGCAGTGTTTTGTTTGATGAGGCAAAGAATTATCCAACCAATTAGCCAATGGTGGGGAAAGATTAGCTGAACTGACTGAATCTGGCTGGAATTCTCGGCCATTACTTATAGAATAACATGATACCTCCTCACCCAGAACTTTCAGTATCATCCATCCCACACAGCACCTTCGCCAACCCAGAGCGGCTTTGGGACAATTACCATTGACTGTAAAAAATGCTAAATCGATGGGGTATCAAAAGCCGGTTGTTGTTACTCCAGAATCCTTGCACAGCAGTAATAATAAAGGCTTGGGCAGTATTCAAGCCCATGTATCACTCTTGCTTTTTCATTCACACAGCTTCATCCTGAATGAAGTTGGCTTGGTCAGGTTTGCTGACAAATGCATCAAACAAGGCTGGTGTCCATAACACAAATGCAGATTACAAGGAATGTTGTAATCAGCAAAGGTGCTCAGGAAGAACAGGACATCGCCCACCAAGGTCAAACTCAGCTGATGGACACGGCGATAGCTTTGCCGCACCGGTGCCAGCGTACTCATCTGTACACACAGGACCGACGAAGCCGTCGGCAGCTATGGAGGGACCTCTCACCTCAACGTTCATTAGAGAAATACAGATGTCCCAGTCTCCTCTCTGAGCTCTCCCTCCCAGATTAATGGAGGAGCCAGCTAGCAGGATGGATTGGGTGTCATGGACTCATCTCGTGCCAAATGGCCACTACTGCACTGTAAAATCCAGCACCCAGACCATTATTAGTCAACTAGCACTGCCTGCAAACTCGGCCCCCATCAGAACGTGCTATTGGGGAGAGTGCTCCAATCATATAGAAGCTGATAAAAACTAAGAATCCAACAGACAAATCTATTGGCAACAGGACGATACACTATTTTGATATTATTTGGCTATTTATACATTTAAACAGCAGTCAGATTTCAAATGCAAGACATAATCACTATAAATGGTGGGATCATTTTGTCTGTTGAATCCTGACTTCTGCCCTATTGTCACTGAACTTCTAATTCATACATTTTAAAACCAAAATATTCTTTAACTCACACCTGCAGTATAGCTCAATAAAAATGATCATAATGGCACAACAGGAATTTATGGGATAATGTTTAAATATTTAAGCTTTTATAAGGTTTTACTGATATTTATATATCTAGATTAAAATAGGAATAACTTTGAAAAAGCATAATTTTTTTTTTACCAATACATATTTTGACACCAATTTAGCGAAACTGCATATACTGGTAAGGACAAGTGAGGTGAGAAAAAATTTAAATTTTAGATAAAAATTATAAATTGCTGGTTAACGGAGTTTAAAAAAAGTTTCCCCCATTCTGCAAGATCATTTAGGAAAGTACTTGCAGATTAGAAAAACAATAAATAAAAAATCATTAATATGGTAAGATAACCCCTTTTTAGCCACAGATTGAAGATCTGTGTTGGAATATGAGCATCTTTCCTATGAAAACCATTCATTATCATATAAAGTGTTTGCAGTAATTGTATATTTAAAGTAAGTAAATAAATAATCAAATAAACAATTTACAATAAAACATACAATGGGTTCCCCAGTGGCTTTTTTATATGGAAATTTTAAAATGATGGTATGAATGTATTTCAAACCTAAAGCAGCTGAATGAAAAGTTTTAGCAACAAGACACAGTAATTTGTACCTGCTAGCAGTAACGGAGCTAATCACAATACCCCTTTCACCATGGTTCAAAGTGACGAAAAGTAATTTCCAAATAATATGAAATTATCATTACCCTCAATGCAGAACTGCATTTTGTTAAAATCACTTAAGGTAGCAGAACGGTGGCATAATACTGTTATGAGTTTTAAAAAGGCAGGTGTTTAAATATTAGAAAATATCCTGCAAGGATAATTAGACAAAATTCTAGACAAAAATCTTTGATGGGACGTACAGAAGCATTTAAAATTTTTTAATTTCCATTTGGTTGGAAGTGAGAGGGTGTCATTTCCAACTTGACTCCAGTGCAAGGCCAATTGTACATCATAGCACAAATTAATTACAAACACACAATGACAATCTACTGTGAGAACTGCCTTCTCCGGTGATGGGAATCTAACTGAATTCCACAGCCCTTGAATTGCTAATAAACTGGACGGATTATTATTCCAGCCTTGAGATGGTGCCACTGATGGCTTTTCATCTTGACTAAGTAATTAATCAGGGAATCAGGTAAACGGGTCTTCTCAAAGCTCTGCATTCACAGGGACCTCTTCTACTGAGAGAGCTCTCCCATGGGCTGGGAAGTCTCTTTCAAATTAGCCCAGAGCAACCGAAAGATCGAAGGGCCTCGGAAAACACAGAATACAACATATATCATTTCAAACGTGATTGTGTTTGTGTGTGTTGGGGCAGGTTGGTCACTGGACATGATAAAATTCCATTGGGTTCATGGGAAGAAACTGCTTTAAGTACAAAGGGATTGTACTTCCATTACGATTAATGAGCCGTTTTCCAACCCATAATCCTAGTTTATCCAATTTAGCATAATTAAAAGGCACGGAGGTTAGTGAATGATTCCTGCGTGTAAGATGTTCGCATCAAAGAGCAGCAAGTTGATTGTATTAGCTAGAACTGATAAAGCGAATCAATAAATAAAATACTGCTGGGTTTAGATGTGCAGATCTGCACTTTTATTAACGTTAGGTTAGGCAAAACTGTTTCTGACACAGTAACAGCTAGATCACCATGGAGCTTCAAAAACCATGTCTAAAGTCATTGGCGTTCTATTAAACTATATATAAGTAGCGGGTGCACAATGCTCGTTATTGACACATACATATGATCGAAGTGCAGTAATGGTATTTTATTTTATTTAAAGAGTTAAAGAATATTTTATTTAATTTCATTTACTATATGGTTACTAAGGGCAGCATGGTGGTGCAGTGCTTAGCACTGTTACCTCACACCTCTGGGACTTGGGTTCGAGTCTCCGCCTGGGTTCTATGTGTGTGGAGTTTGCATGTTCTCCCTGTGTCATCGTGGGGTTTCCTCCGGTTTCCCCCCACAGTCCAAAGACGTGCTAAGGCTGATTGGAGTTGCTAAATTGCCCGTGGGTGTGAATGGTGTGTGAGTGTGCCCTGCGATGGGCTGGCCCCCCGTCCAGGGTTGTTCCCTGCCTCGTGCCCATTGCTTGCGGGTAGGCTCTGGACCCCCCGCGAAAATGGATGGATGGATATGGTCACTATACTCTTTTTTAGAGTACATCTGGTCTTTTCACATAATCATAATGTTTAATGTAACACAATAGACGTATATTAAGTAAAGAACAAAGCGCATCGTTAAAAACCTTTCAAGCTCATTATCAGAATTAAGCAGGAACTGTAATTGAAAGGACATTTGGATTGCTAGAAATGCATTTAGATGAATCGCGTGGAACAATACAAAACAGCCCTCAGAAGGTCTCAGCATTCTTCGTGACATGTTGTATATTGCACATCATGGCTATGCGTGATGATGTCTGTTGGACATTTGTCATGCGATAAAACGACAGGTAGCTGCAGCAAGTACATAATTACAGTCGGGTACATGCATAACATTGTCAGTGTGATTTACTGAAGACACCAACTTCCATGTGAAGAAAACCTATCCTATACATAAAAACCACTTTTCCACCCCACGTGCATAGCCAATTGCCATGGAAACATCAGTGGTCTGCACCCTTTTTTCACTCATGTAAGAAACTAGCAATTTAAAGATAATAATTCACGTAATTCATCTAAAAATGAAAAATATCCAAACTCAATGCACACAACACCGGAGTCAAGAATGCAGCTCACAGCCCTGGAAGTGTAAGACCCCGGCTTGACCGTCAAGCCACTGTATGATCTACTCCTGTTAACCTCAAACGTGGAATTATAATATTTATGCTTCAATAAACTGCACTTTATCATTACCCCCTCTCCCCCCCCACACCCCAAAAAAAAAAAAAAAAAAAGAAATGACAGCCTGTCACTATAACTTTCAGTTATGCTCGTAGCTCAGTGCCTGATCTGGAGAAAATGTGGAGAAATGATCTAAAGCGGACGTTCTGGTTTCCTTGGGGAGTTCCTTCATAACACGAACAGACTTTCCTCCAGCGAAACTCGTTGGAATGCAATATCAGGTCTGATGTAGATGTTTGTCTTTAAAACTATAGGCCTACATCTGAAGAATCCTTTGCCTGCTGTTTCATATTCAAGTCTTTCAATTAAAACAACCATTTTTTTTTTTTTTTTTTTTTTTTAAACTAGTTTAAATTGACAGGTTGAGGAGAACACTTTGTGAAAATTTAGCCAAAAATTGTCAGAGACGTTTAAAATTAGACTCTAAAGAAACAACCTCTTCAAGAGGAACCTGTTCCCTTTCAAACATACAAGACAGTAAATCTGTCAATTTGTATTTTTTCAAATGCAAAATATGTATATTTGAGCTGCAGGTCAGTACCAAAGGACTTAAAATGTTATTTTTACAACATCCTTACTGATATTTTCATATTTCAAGGTTCAAGGAAACATGACACAGTAAATTTAATAACTCTATCTGCTGTTCAGTCACATTAGTATCATTATAAACTTTAAAACTAAACATTAAAACCATAAACTAAGTTTCACTAAAAATTAGATAAAACATGCTTCCTGTCACGCCCCCGGGGGCGGGACCCGACAGGTGCAGCGCAGACTCAACTGATCAGCCGCCTAATATAAGCCCCGCAACAACACTGGCACAATGCGAAGTATTTCGCTGATGTTACAAGCCATTACCGAGCGTTCTCTCGTCTCCCTGCTAACCCGTACCGCTTCCGTCCGCCTGTTGTTCTTCCCTTACCCCTCTCCCTCGCCTCCCCAGTCCAGATCCCGAACCTGACCTGCCTTCCCCGCCTGCCCCGGCTGTGTTCGTCTCCCCCCTCCCTGTGTGCTCGTGTCCCCTGTCTGCGTGTCGGACGGACCTCCCTGGATTTGACCTACGGAACGGACAACAACTTCGATTTTCGCCTGCCCACCGGACATCGGTTGCTTCTCTCTCCCCTCCCGGGGGATCGCCCCCTTCCCTGGGGCGTGGGCTCCAAGTCCCCATTCCTGTGCCTTCCTAGCCTGCCTTTCTGTCTGCAAGCCTCATTAAAGGTTCCCCTACTACCCGCGCTTCTGGATGCCTGTGTCTCTATGAACCCGAACGTGACACTTCCAGTTTACATAAGGACAGTACAAAGTGTTACATTTTCGGAACCATTTTCACAGGGGCAGCTAAAAGCACTCGCAAGCTGTATATAACAGTTCATGCCTGTCTACTCAGTAGGAATTCTAAGGGTTGGACCCTTAATAAGCAGAAAGAAAATACAGTCAAGTAAAGGAATGAAATTCGGCATTTAAAATGCTACATATTATAGAATTTCTTTTCCCGTTATTTTAGAATATTTAAAACTGTTCCTAATCTTTTTTGATACCTTTTATAAAAAGTTTAATGGTTTTTTTAAATGCAATATTAAAATTCACTGCTTTACTAAAGTGATTAATCAGAATGTATGTCAGCTTACTAAGGCAGACGTCAGGTTCTAATTAACACAACTCCGAAAAGGCGACAATGGTTTAGCGCGCCTGCTATCGCAGTGAAGTTAAACGCTGTTGTGAAAGCACAGCACGCCGCTACAGGCTGACATGCGACCTGATACCTATCGCGCCGCCTGTCCCCGGTTCACGGTGCTGGTGCACTGATACCCTGCTTCTATACTTCTTCTCTTTCGTTGATGGTTAACTTGCTCTTGTCTGTCCTGCATTGTTCCCTTGACAAATGCAGAATGGAGAGAATTCCGGCTGCCTTGCCCCGCTAAACTGATGGGCATTAGGCCACATTCACACGCAAACACCAGACAAATCCCAGAAGACAGTCCTACTTCTGTACAATGGCTGACTGACCATTCTACATCCTTTAACTGCTCAGGGAAGGTGGTGAAGGTCCAATAACGCCTCCTCCTCAGACTGTGGCAGACAGAGCAGCATGAATCACCCTGAGATATTTCGCGCTCACACTGAAGTTTGTGCGTTTCCCTTCTGTGGTTCAAAGACATGCAGTTTGGCGTCTCTTTATTTTACCACACAGTGGTCTATGAGTACCCTCACTCCCATTGCACATGTTTCTTACTTATCCTTTACTCATTCTTATATTGCATGATTTTGCCTTGTACTGCCTTGTGTCATACACAAGGCGGGCCGATGTGTGGCTCAGCAAATTAGGACCTGCATCTATGACTGGAAGGTAACTGGTTTGAATCCCAAGGGCAGAAGACTGATGCCACTATTGTCCCCTATCGTCTGGCATAACAATCTGACCATGTTGCGGGGAACATGTGGCAATCAAAGTTGAGACTGCCCATTGCGTGTCCTGGTGTGTGACAATAAGTGACTGAAGATGGATGGGAATCCTGTCCAGGCTGTTCTCCACTGTATTCCCTATGTTTCCTCAGACCTCCTGTGACTCCTCATTGGATAAATGGATGCACGGACATATTGCTTGCATTACATTACTGGAAGACATTTTAAACAATACCTAACATACTTTCTGACGCCAGACTCATCACTTTTCAAGGAAACCTTCCATGAACCTCTAAGATCCCTGCCCCTGTGGTAGCCAGTCACATCTCATAAGCTACTGATACCGCTCTCTTATACTAAAATATGTAATCTCAGTTCTGTTCTAAAATTAAAATCATATGCGTAGCGACTCACCTCTTAACCTCACTTACTTTGCTGAATATTACATGAAAACTAATTCTCTTGACCCTCCCACCTTCAGAGGCAGTCGACTCAGTTTTGCATATGAGTGGAGTAAACAACAAAATAAACTGCATTCCCAAGACGGAAGTTACTCTGAAAATCTATATTTGGGAAAACGTGTAGAAAGGATCTAAGGCACACATTCTGGTTTCCTTGGGGAGTTCCCACAGGGATCAGGAACGTTGAAGGTGCCTGCAGAAGACCAGCCTTCATCTCTCATAAGAAGATCACCGACATCCCACTCTGGAAGGAAGCCACTTGGTTGGGAAGCCCATGACATCTTAGCAACTTCATGGAAAAATCATTCTGACCTTTTCATACTCGCTGGGCTAAGTGTGCAATTACCATCAAGATCAAAATGATTGTGGACTTCAGAAGCCTTGCTTAAAAAGGA
>JAODUD010000001.1:47044894-47067824 GCA_026784285.1 Stomatorhinus walkeri | reverse complement strand
CCCCCCCCCCCCCCCCCCCCCCCCCCCCCCCCCCCCCCCCCCCCCCCCCCCCCCCCCCCCCCCCCCCCCCCCGGAGCGTAGCGATGTCACAGGCCTCTCTATCTGTGATCAGATCACCAGTTTGAAGGCTGCCCTCAGCAAACCAGTGACACCGCCACTGGGCCCTTGAGCCCTGAAATGCTGCCAGCTAGCTGGCCTGATCTTGCACTGACACTAAGCTTCACTTTCACCATGTTTATAAAGGAGATCAAGGTGGGATATGTGAAAACAAAAGTGTTCCAATGTGCCTGTGGTGGCTGAAATAAAGCTTCATTTCAAAGTACTTTATATGGGAAATGGAGTGGTTTAATGGAGGGAGGAGGGAAAATAAAAGGGGAAAGAAGATGTAGAAAAAGTCTAAGGAGCTACTGAACTGTCTGCTGGGCTCTGAGATAAACTACTACTGCATGTTACATGATGATAGGGGAATGGGAGACAGGTACAGTGGGGGAGCAAATTCGTCACATGACTTTATCCCGCCCCAAATGTCCGAGTTTTCCTTCTAGACTTATCTGCAGCAGTGCAAAACCTCGCATGGCTCTGTCACATGTGTCCTCAGACTAGGTGGTATGTTTATGGCCAGAAGTATCAAACACATGAGGAAATGTATCTGCGGGTGAACTGGATTCCTTCCCAACATCCCTTGTCTGGCTGCCAAGCAGACATCATTCTGGAGGGAGGCTTCAGATTGTTTTTGTGGGGGTCTGGCTGCGAGTCAGCAGAGGTTGGGCACAGGCCTGTGCAGGCGGGGTTATGTCACCTGTGCCAGATGCATCCTGGGATTGTAGGCGTACGAGCAATACAGTGTAGATGGACATATGCTATCTAGGCTTATCTTTAGCACTAGTGACATAATCTGCCTGTTATAAATAGAATTTCCTAGCAACACAGACCTCTGTAATATACATGACATGCCAGACTTTACATACTGTATCATTTGATGATGACACAGCATTCATCTGGAAAAATATTTATTATGTCTCAAAAGAACATGGCAGGTTTTATAGTGATTCGCCAAAAATTATTGTAATTAAGAATGGAATATACTTGGGCAATAGGCACTAGACACAAATCATGACATTGTTTATGCCAATGATTAATGCCAAATCAACCTGTATCATCCTTAAATCCATCATGACAAGCATTGGCCTGTGCGTGTGACTTGACGCCTTTTCCATTGCCTGTAAACGCTTTCTTGGGTTGTCTGGAAATCAACAGGGCAAACGACAGGACTGCAAACAAGAGGACAAGAATCCAAACAACCATTTCAATTATCCATAACACTTCAAAGACACTGAGGAATGGCGCGTGCTACCCGCCATAATCTCTCCACGTGGTTCAACACTAGAATTCAAATGACACCCAAAACATCTCTCCTTGCAAGGAAGAGTTGCAAGGAAAAACTTTCAATCTCATAAAGAAGCTTCTCGCTCGAGGTTCACGGTCACTCTCTCCCCCCTTGCTTGTGGTGCTCTCTCGGAACATATGCCCTTTCAAATGATATTAATCAATCTCTTTATCGTGGGAGCAGAGAATGAAACCGAAATCATTAACCAACTGCGGAGAAAGAAATGAGACTTCTAATTATCCTGTATAGGGAGCAGGCCATGCATGTACAATAGGGGAACTGAATCAGGTGAATATTGTTCATTCTTAGTTAAGAGACAATGCTGTTATAATCACTAAGAAACAAAGGGGGCCAAGGGGTGTTATCAGCTGTGTTTAATATGCAAATTTAGCAGCACAAATGTAGCTATATCAAAATGTGCAAGAAAGCTGGTTAGAATCACAGAGGGGTTTCAAACTGATTTCAAAGTGATTTGCAAAACTCTTTAAACAATTGACACAAATGGATACAAATACTAAGCCCTTTAAAATAATTTTAACATGCTACAAGAAGTTATAATGAAGCCAATAAACCATTATTAACATTCCTACCTAAAAAGAGTTGGTGTCATGTTGGCGTCAAGTCACATGATATAATTTGACCAATAACAAGTCAGACGCTGATCTGGGCTTGTAAATGAGTGCAATAACACCCAGGTCTTACCTGTTTTCCATGTGTAGTATTTATCCTTTGGGAACTCAAGGTCGGCCTTTATTTGAATGGCTAGCAGAGACATGACGAGCAGCAGGTAATTCCCGACCCGCCATGTCAAGGCAGTTGCAGCAAGGTCATCCTTGAGAATCATAGTCTGGCCAATTGACTTTCTGTCCTCTGTTACTCCTGGAGAATAGAAACGTATATCAGGGGATTTGTGGCACTGCTATTGTATTCTGTGATTGAGGGCTGCATCTGAAGGACTCTTTATACACATCAAAGTCAAATAGAATATTTACTTACACCTGTCAGAAGAAGCCTTTAACCACCATAAGAGATTCAGTAATTGGTAATACACCACAATACAATTACCCTTTGCTTTACCTAAATGAGGGCCATTATATTGTAAGCAATGCAGCATCAATGAAGTATAAGGTCAATTGGAAAAGAAACACATTTTTCCAAAGTAAAGTACATATCAACATCTCACTGGGAATCAGAAACATAACCAGAGGTAGAGATCTCAGGTCCAGAGAGTACAAATCCAGACCAAGATATTGTTTCAACCAACAAGTTGAGTATAGTCACAGTCACAGAGTATTCAACTGATTGGTTGAAACAAAATCTTGGTCTTGTACTCTCTGGACACTGAAACATCTATTTGTTCAGAGGAATTGTGGAGCTGTTATGCAATAAATTAGGCTAGTGAGTAAACAGACAGGGCTGCTCCCAATCCTGCCCTAAAATATACAAACAAAACCTCGAACAAAGGCAGAAGAGAAACAACTAGCTGAGAAACATTTTAAAAAGACTAATTATAAGAACCTTTAATGACTTTTTCACTTTGAAAAATGTGGGTTAATTAGGACTGATCGATTAAGTTCCTCAAAATATCACTTAAACTGTTTTATTGCAGGATCTCGTATACTTGAGTTTCTGGACTACTGTCGTTCCTATTATCTTAAGGACAAAAGTTAGCCTGCATACCTGTTTGGATGTAATGAAGACACGTTATCCTGCATACTTTTGATTTGTCAGCATGAACATTCGGATTGAACAGACAGAATGACTGAGACCATTAATTTAAGATTATTATTTTTTTTTTTTGTAGTGACATTGGTTTAAGTCTGAAAAGCTGAAAAGATAAAGAAGACACTTCCACTTTCCACCTCTTTTTAAATAAAATATTTTTATGAAAGGAAAGTGCTTTGCAGAGAACACAGTAGTTTTGTTACCAGCAATGTGAGTTGGGTGAGGATGCATCACAGTTAAGCTCCCAGCCTTAAGCAAACCTGTTATTAGTGAAGAGGCTCAAACTGGAAACTTCCTCTTTTTTAGTCTGTTGCTAAGGAAATCCTGAAATCTGAGGTTTCTCCTTTAATCCGAGAGATGGAATTTATTATTTCATAATGTACTGAGGCCGGGGGTATTGTGTCTTAATCATAATGTAATCCCCATCTTTCAAAATCAGCCTTTACATCCATTCTGATGGTATTTCGTGGTATGCACATAATAAATTACGTTCATCTCAACTTTCTTTTCTGGACAGCTGAATAAGAAGATATGAGATAACTAAATACTATGTGGATTATTTTAACATGATTTCCCAGTAAAGCCAACTGCTCAAAACTTGTTTTTGGATGATTTCATTCTGGGAAATTTGATTCCTATCTCATCGCCTTTACTGCATTCCACTGCTGCGTAAATCTGATTTCAGAGAGACGGAAAGTGATGGATTAAAAAAAAATGGAAAGGAGTCTCCTGCTCTCCTTGGTGCAGTCATTAGTGAGAATGCCAGAATGTTAGTGCAGACAGCGATAAATAAACACGGGGTGACATGGCGTTTTATCCAGGCTGTAGACGCACTCACGCAAACACTCGACAATTAAGGAACTGCCGCCCCCCTGTATCTGGGCATTCATCACGTTCCCTGAGGGGTGGGTCCTTAGAAAACAGCCGATCCGTCCTATCCCTCTGTGGCCTGAACCTTTCCTCACCTGCATGTCATTTGGGACTAGAAACGCTCCTTCCTTTGCAGAAGGACCCGTCGGGAACCACGGACCATGTGATCGACTGCCAGTCCATCGAGAGCTAGCGCGGCGAAAAACAAACAGGGCCCTTTCTGGATGTGTCAAAGGGAGCATTTTAAGTGTTTAAATTCATGCTTCACATTCGGCGAAGTTTAGACGTAGTTTATCAAATATCCTGCCACTTGGGGAATGTGGAGGAACTCGCTGGAATGATGGATGTTTGCTATTTTTGTAGAGCCCGGAGTTCCGAGCGAGGTGTTAATTCATGTCTACCTGCAGTGCACCCCACCCTCCCGCACCCACAAAATCACTCCCTCCCCCTGAGGAACATGGACCTGAGAGTCCTCAGAGTACCGAGGCAGTGTGTTCTTCTTCAGAACATCTGGGTCAAACGAGTTTAGCATAAGCTGTGGGAACATTCCGGATATTACCGAGCAAAGCATTCTCAGAAGGAGCCTTGTGTTCCTGTTAAAATTCCGAAACGCTTTGCTGTTACTGGGGGTCAGATCTTCCTCAACCGACTCGGTTTACAGGTGGCCCAAATAATTTATGCTTGATTGCATCGACTCAACAGGCACTAACTGGCACTGACAGCTTCAGGACTATGGAGATCATATCGCACTGCACACACTGTGAGGGCGGAAACCAGCGTAGCTGGAGAGGGCTACAGCGACGGTATCACGAGGCCAGATGCTGCCCCTTCTGCACTTGGCTTATTTTGCTCATATTAATTTAACTTTGAGACTCTGCCTGTCATATTTTCCCCCAAACTATTTCAATTTAACCAGCACCAGTATTCCCAGTGATGCTGTTGTGTGAGTTTATACCGTACCTTTCTCTCTGTCGTTATATAAAGAGGTCTTGTCAAATTTTCATAAGTGAAGTCCTAAAACTGTTAGAATTTAGACACACGCACAAGGAACACTGCAGTAAGCAGAGAGACATTTTATCCTAGTACAGTGAAACATATTCACTGGTACATAATAAGGAAATTGAAAGCAATAATTCACATCTTACATTTTTTATCATGTTCATCATTTTGAGATCAACAAACGATGAAAAGTTGAAACTTCTCTATGATCCATTTTTAACTCGTATTTGGATCTAGTTTTTAAGCAAGCAGCTTTGGCATTTGGAGAGAATTTGGAGAGGGCTGATGTCTATGCAGGTCAAATGCATTCAGTATTGCTGAAATGCCAGGACTTTGCTTTCAGCTTACAAAGTGACCGCAGGATAATTAAATACTTTTTGACTATATATTCGATCCAACGCTAGGTATGGAACAAATACTTCACTCTCATATAACAATAAGGCCAGCAAGGGTCAAGGGTCTTTTGTCAAACAGCCCACATTTCTGCTGACTTCTATAGTCTGTTTTCCTGTTTGATTATGTAACTTGGTTAATCCTTATTTATTAATTTGTCTAGAACACTTCTTTTGTTATGATTTATGTGTATATTATGTATAATGTGTACAACATGACTAAACGGACCAATGAACTGTAATGTGGTGAGAAAATGAAGAGGTCTGTATACAACATGGTCATACGTCAGTGGTTAAGCTGTACGGCTCAAAGTGTTTACATGCATTTAATCATTTAGCCGCCACTTTGATACAAAGTGGCGCACAATTGAGAAAGCAAGGTCAAACACTACTTAAAGCAACTGGGGGTTCAGGGGGAAGCTGAAGACAAACAGGGGCATCAATCTTCCGACCCTGGGATTTGAACTGGCGACCTCCTGATCCTAATTCTCTAAATCACACACCGTGAAAGATGTGCCAATTCAGTACTTTAATCTCAGGAACTACTACAGTGCGAAGACCTTTTTTGGCAAAGACCTTGTTTGTTCACAGTCACAAAGATATGATCCCCTTTGGGCGCTTTTCCAGTACCAACAAAGTACCCCCAGCTGGTTTGGAACTTTTGGTACTGGAATTTTTGGTACTGGTACTCGACCGGAAGTCAATGAAAAAGTGAAATCGCCAAAAGTGCTGTACTATAAGTTTGGTACTTGGTGCGGTAGAAAAGTACCCGCTGAAGAATTCTGCAAGGTACCCCAGCTCTAAAACTACAATCTGCTTCAGCTTTCATTTGAAATTCAGTGTAGATTACACACAGCTGGATATGCCATCACAGCACAGTGGGAGAGTATGCACTGGTTTTCTGAGCTAAGGCAGGACTTATCCATAAACCAACAGGTGAAAGAAAAAAAACTGTACATACGCTAGACAGCAAAGGACATTAGGCTATAAAAAACAACTCTGAGGTAGTTTTAGTATTATTTAATTCATTGTCACCTCACTGCTGTTTATAATAGATCCGTTCGCATCTGTAGACAATGGCACACACTTGCCAATAAAAGAGCTAAAACAGAATAGTAACAACAAATAATTGATAATCGCCTGGGAGCAGATGTGTTATTCCAAACATACCTGAACCTGAAGACCTCCAGGCATCACTTTGTTGGGGCAGGTAGTTGCATCCAGGGCTGCTCTTCCTCGTGCTGGTGGCAGTAGCCTGATTAGATGCTCAGTCGTACACGGCCGGGAGATAAACACAACCTTGTCTCCCTTCCGACGCATCATCCGGCAGCTAATCTTCTGTGACTCCCTCTATGGAAGATCAGCGTGTGAAGGATGCTCCTGTCACAGGATTCCTGACAGCCAGCTCAAATAACCCAGTGGCAGAGGCTGGGTCAAGAATCCACAGAATGATAATTCTCCAGGGACCAGTCCTAGAAGTGGAGAGGCTGTGAAGGAACATGCGGAGGCGTTTCAGGAAGAAAACATGCAACAGACCTCCAGAAGGCATGATATCCTTCATATTCTGGGCACCTCTAGCTCTGGTCTGTCTTCAGTAGCATATCAAACCCTTTTCAGATGTCAGCTTCAGTAAAACCATTGAGTAATTTCAGCATGATAGTACCAGTGATCAGTGTTAGCACATGCTACAGTCAAAGTTTTTTAAAGTAGTATTAATGCTCTATGCTTGCGCAAGCTTGAAGCTTTTAACCAGAATCAGAAGCTTTTACTCTACGTCATTTTGAATTTTGCTTGTTTGCCATACAGTATTGTGTGTTCCACTAATTTGTTTAGCTACAGTCTTACCCAAAGCAACTTAGACAGCAAAAAATTAATTCTGGTCACCTTTCCTGCTCAGGACAAGCAGCCTATTTGCCCCACTTACTGTAGCTTCTAACCTGTCTTGGGCAGGTGATAAAAGCGCCACCCAACTCGGCCGGCACAATCCTCAAGTAAAACAAATTCACTGGCATAAGTGCATCTATCTGTATGCATTTTCCTCACATACACATATGACATGCCATTTCCCATTTGTTTCCCTGTAGTTTATCTACTGACCAATGTTTTGAAAATGAGTTTCCAGAACCTAGAAAGCATGAGGATATTTTTTTCCCCACAAAATTCCTGGTCTGAGACATTCTAGAGGCTACATTTGTAAGGACGACAAAACAATCAGTTTAGGAATTGACCCTAAGTCATTGGTTTATACAATTAAACGGAAACATAAAATGAAATTATCAGAACCAACCACATATGGATTTATGAGTTTTCAGTTTATTCTAGGCAAAACATTCAATTATTACCGTCAAAAGTGTAATGAACCTGGTTCTGGGTACTTCTCTTAGTGAATCCCTGGTTCTATTAACACCATGTGCCCCTCTTCCCACGTTCCGGCTCACTCTGCTCACCAGTCTCTTTTCTTCACTTCTATTGACTTTCCATCCCATGCCTCAGTACTCTCAAATCTAGCTAACCTCACATGATTTCTGAAAGCTCCTAAGTTCTTTGCATTATCACCACCAACGAGTCCAAAGTAGAGCTGGCGCATTTCACATTTTCAATCTGTCTTCAGTGAAGGAAAAAACAGTATATGTATCTGAGCGGCCCGAAGTATTGAATATGCCACCTTCTTATCATAATAAAAGAGGAATGAGCGAGATCGTCAGCCTGGAGTCTCATGATGCATGTGTATGAAACAAGTGATAACCCTGCGATTGTAAAACCAAACAACTGATGGAGTAATTTCACAGTTCTGTAAAGACCAATTGTGGATCATCTGTATGCAAAGTCAGAAACAGACAATACTCATAAAGCTAGGATATGTAAAGAATCACAAATAATTGGAATTGGGAAACAACAACACTAAATTTATGTTATAGTCCAAAACAAACTGTTAAATCACCATAAAATCATTGCTGTATCTTTACAAACCTGTTTATGTGTTCAACTAACACAACACAATTAACATAAAGTCCCAGATTACAACAATGAAACCGTGTATCTCTAAAAACCAAAAGGATTTGTTATAAACGTGGTTAGAAGATGTGCTACCTGCATTCATGCATTGCACATTCCACACCTAAAAGATGCATTACCGGTGAAAGAATGAAGACTGAATTAAATCAAATGCACGATGTTTCAAATGCAAACACAGATTCAGAATTAAGATAGCAAGGTTGACAGCACCCCTGCTGTGGATAAATTATTTTGAGCTACGAAGGAAAAACTTCTTTCCGTCACATACAGTGGCAGATGGGTGGAGTCGAACGATCCCGCCCAACCAAAGTCTGCTTCCATTTCTAGATGTTCACGTACCTATTTTTCATAGCAACTTAAGTGAACTTCAGTGCATTAATATGACATTATTTACAGGCATAAACCTCTGTGTTCATGGAATGTGCAATGTTATTATGAGATTCAGGCTACAACAATAAGACTTTTCATGATGGACAACCACAGGGTTAACGAGGGGGTGTGGCACATGGAAGTAGCGGACAATCGGGGCAGGACACATTGTTTGGATACATTTATTTACTTACTTTACAAATTACTGTTTTGATAAATGTGTTAAGATGTGTTCAGTACAGTATACACTCTTCTAGTTTTATCTGGTTCATTTTGTGTTTAAATGCTATATATATATAGGTGTAATTTTTGGGTCCGGGAACCAATTAATTGGTTTTCCATAATTTCTTATGGGGAAAATTCGATCACAACTCAAACTTTTTAGGATTCGATGCGGAGTTCTGAATGAATTAAATCTGTGTTCTAAGGTACCACTGTATTTAATTTAACATATCGTCTATAAAACCTAAGGAAGGCCGTCACATCGACATTATTTTGACCATCATTTATTATTGTGCTATAAAATGCACATTTTATTATTGCATACTCTCTCTCTCTTTTACTCATCAGTATAGTCTAATCATGAATACTTCAGCACTTGTACATAAACTATTTTCAAGATAATAGCTTCAGAATTTTATGTACAGACACATATAAATGACAGTTTTAATGAATTGTTAAAAAGTCTTATAAAATGAGAAAATTTTAAGCACAGCTTTATAAGATTATTGTCTCCTTAATGACTTAAATTACCACACAGCCCTGTAATAGATAGTGACTGGAAGGTGGATGCGTAACTCGAATAATTTAATATTAATCTTAAAAGTTTTATAAAATGTAACTGATATACCCACAGGGCACTGCTAGTGTCTTGTTAAACAAGCCGCTCATTTTAATTTTGACAGACTACAAATAATCAATGACGTGTGATTTAGTGCTGGAAATAATTCTTAGACATTTCACTGCTGGTGACAAATGGTCTCTGTATGTTCAGAACTATCTTACTGAAAAGCTCCACATAATAAGTTGCAGGCACAGCTTTGAGAAAATCAGCTGGCTCATCAGAAGATACCCAGAATTCCTGAAAGCTAAGAAAAACAAGTGCTTTGAAGAACACGATCGCTGACATAGCAGATAACCTCTTTCAAGGGCCATTGCTTCAATCCAAATTTTGTTTCAAATTGTAACAAGTTACAATTTCCGAAGCACGTCGCTTCCGTTCAGATTATCAAAAATCCTTTTCTCCAGCTCCAGGCTTATAAATAAAGGCAAGATTCCTAGAAACTGCATTGTGTTGGAAGTGTTGCTCAGCTGCTCATTCTCATGCCGAAAGAGGAGGACGATGCTGCAGATGCCCAATAACCGAACGTTTCTCGTAATGTACAGCTGACAGACATTGCATGCTGGGACACTACCATTCTGAACAGTGCTATGGGGATAGACATGGCCCTAGGCACAGTGCATCAAGATGCTGCCATTTCAGTAGGTCGTAAGTAAGTAACGACATGATCGAGGCATTGTCTTTGTTGGACCAACACTATGTGAGGTTTTTTTGGAATATGCTCAGCATTCAACCTTGTTTATGTACCAAAGAGATCATAATATCCTTATATTTCCAAGAACACATAACAAGGCTATTGTTATGTCCTATTGTTGTTGTCCTATTAACACATGAGTTACAAACACTTCCCATTAGAATCGCTGTTACGCCATCTGTATAGTGGAGTGTCATTAGGCAGGTCAGGACAGTATTCAAAGAGCTTTGACAGGGTCTGATCTTCGGTCACTGTAGACAAGACTCATGTGACGTTTGCTGCAAGGTTATCAAAAATGGGTTCAATGAAAGCTTCTTAGTGGCTTCTGATTGGTGGTATTGGTAAGCCAATCATTTATATTCAGGTCATCAGAGGGGCAAAGATTCATTTGGTGTTGTTTGGCTTTCTGAATAAAAATGTCATAAATGCAAATTAGCTGGTGTCAGCTAATGGAGGAAAGGAAACATTTATTCAAAGTTTAGTGGGATCTAGAATTACCTGTGCTATTAACACACAAAATACATATTAAATATTTAGGACATACGTTAGCACATAGTATATAAAAATTTTGTCCATTTTGCCTAACTGCTCATCTAGGACAGGGATTCAGTCACCCAGGATCCCATCGCAGGGAAGAGATGTGGGAAACAAGGCAGGGCACACCTTGATCAGGATGCTAGTGTATCACAGGGCAAAGAAAAGACATCAATTCAGCTAAACCACATGTTTCTGGACTGGGGGAAGAAACCAGGGTGTCCAGAAGGCAGCCACGTGAACCTGTACAAACCACATGTAGAGCCTTGGGATCAAACTGACCCTACAGGGCACCCTGCCTATCAGGAAGCTGGGATATATTACACACCAATATAACAGAAGTATGTATAATGGGGAGTAAAAACAGCAGCATGCTGGATGCTGATTGCTTTTTTCTTTGTTTGTGTATCACTGTCATTACCAATTTGAATCTGAGAATCCAAATAAACATGTTACATAAGCAAGCTGCAAACTCGGCTGTCAATAAAGCACAATAGAAAGTGCTATTAATCTTTTCCATCATCTCCATTAGTGAGGTCTTCTTTCAGCTTAATGGGTTCATGAGTGTATTAAGGGAACCCTAAAACTTATCATGCACATCCCGTCAATGTTTCTAGCAGAGACACCGCCAAAGGATGTCTGCTTCCCAGTCTTGATTTCCATTTCTGTAGTATTTATACTCAGATATTTACCTGATCAATATTCAAAACCATAACTGAAACATGTCATTTTACTTAATATGCTTCACATGGAGAAGAGGGTCTGTCAGCAGCCAGTTCTTCAAACTGCATAAAATGGAGAGGCAGTTATCAGAATGTCTGAGGTGAGAGGATGCCACTCTTGTCAGGACTGTTCCAAAAAAAAAATGCTGGCATTCCAAATTTTAATTGGCTGCTTTTGAAGCATCCTATAAATTTTGAGCTGAATAAATCTCCTCAATTTTCTGAAGGTCTACAAGCATATCGTGTGTAAAAACGGGCATTTGGGACGGATACAAAAAAAGACAATAAAATTTCAGTCGTCTGTTCCCAGAGAAGAATAAAGAAAAAAAAATAAACATAAAGGATAAGAAGGGAGAATAATGTCTATGTTGTGACTGGAGAAAGGCTTAATTAAACCTCAGTATTAGTTGTTCTGTCTGACTACCTCTGTTAACCAGTACATAATTAACCTGAAACCCCAAGAGAGCACTGATAAGGTCTAATCACCTCCACAGTGATGATATAACGGGACACACGGAATGGTAATGAAGTGAAATGGTCCCTAGTGGCCTTGTAATGAATATCCAGAGGGAGGGATTAAAGGTAGGATTATTCCTGAAAATGTCTGGCTGCTAAGGCTGGAAAAAGGGCACGTCGACACCTGGTTCCAGATACCCCAGATGGCTGTAAGAGCTGGACCGAGGTCGTGGATCTGCAGCAGGTACAGGGAACCAGAGGCAGATCTTAGCCCAGTGAATCAGGACAAACCCTGCAAGGCAGTTCTATGCAGATGCAAAGGAGTAAGAAACTAGGGGGATGTGCGTAAATAATACATTGCTCTTAAGGTAACTGCTATGCAAACAAATTATTTATGAACAAAATCATTTGTGTAATACAATGGGCTATATATAGATGGCGTAAACACATATACCCATATACAAATATGCATATACATTGTGCATGTGTATGTGAGTGCAAAATGCTGTAGGCTCCCTGATACTCAATACCAAAACAACTCAACTCATATATTCAGAAGCCAGGAAAACAGCTTTGGGGGAAGATCACGGCGAAGATTTCTCAAGGTTGGTGGAAACGTACCAGCGGTATTACACGCAATGTATTCCTGTACCAAAGCACATAACAAGCAAAGCGCTGATCTGGACAGACTGCGACCTTCAAACACAGCACCTTCACACATTTTTCATAAAATGTGATGAAAAAAGCTGCTAATTGAGCTATCCCATGGCATTAGGCGAAAGCAGAGAGTTATGAAAGGTTTATGAATATCAAAACTGCTAAGTGTCTGAAGACAACAGTGATCTAACTACAATTGAAGCAGCAAGGAAACAATGGATGTACTGTGTGTAACACAGCGTAATTTGCATGTGTAGTATCAGGTGTAAAGTAACCTTTGTATGGTAAACAAGCAAAAATAAAAATCTCCAAATTTATTTTTGGCTGCCGCAAAATGCCGTTTGCTTATCATTTTGGTTTTGAAACCTTAATCCTTCCTTCCTAACATTTCATACACTGCATCAACAGAGCTTCATAAATTAATTTAGGTAAAAAAAAAAAAAAAAAACATTTTAAATACACAGGATTGCACTGTTTTGCCAGTCGGTCAATATTTAGAAGATTTATGCACTGGATAAACTCGAAATGTCAACACACGTGAATCCTTTGACCTTTCTAAAATAAATAATTAATGTAATTGTGTTTAATTAATCTTTAGAAACCTCAGCCTAATCACAGAAGTGTGGATATGCATCTTGATATCCACATATATTATATATTTTATTACATTTACATAGACAATGTAATTAAAAAAAGGTTTCCCCAAAACCATTGGCATTTTATAAAATGAAAGATCTAAATGTTTTCAACTACTGTTTACTTATTTTTTTTTCTGTAGAAGCAGCAAAAATATACAGTGGTACATGCAAATGGAATGACCATGCTTTATGGCATATCTAAGATTTGGTTTTAAAGCAGTAAAGTGGAAACTGTTTTCAACCTATCAGCAGGACACCAAGAGATGTGAGAAATCCACACATGTCTGTGAGGATGATCAGAGATCTGATGGTGCTCAAATGTGGGGGTCGGGGAACACCCCGGACCCATGGCAATTTAAGATGCCACCTCACCCTCGAAGCAGGGGAAATCCTTCAGCTCTTGTAGTAGGAGGCAATAAGGCTCCCCACTGACGATATTTCAAATCAAAATGAGTTTTTTTGTAACATTCAAACAAATATTACGTATAATAATTACGCATGTGTCAAATTCAGAAACCTAGTTTCATATACAAACTGGAATCTTGATCAGAACCCAAGATTTCGTAGCAGCACACAATAGACCTGCATAGCAGCGGGTGACTTGAGCTGATAGCTTTGTTTACAAAAACAAGGGCTTCGTCAAGGTTAACCGTGCCCAGTCTACAACTGAGAAGACACGCACACAGACTGACACCGTTGTCTGTCCTGAGCATTTCCCCAGAGAAATGAAATTATCACAGCCTCAATGCAGCTACCAAATCTTCTATGATATTTACCGCAAGCAATACAATTTTACTGTCCAAAAAGTGGATATCTATCCTACATTTTTTTTTAGAATTGTATGGCTTTTATTTGACTCATAGTGCAAAAAATGTACCTCCTCAGCTGGCATTGTAAAGCACATTCACGCAGTCACACACTGGCGGAAATTTAAAGCCTCCAATTAGCCAGCACAGCATGTCTTTGGACAACGGCAGGAGAATCCGTAGCAAACCCTTATGACCAGAGGGACCAGGTGTAAAGTCCACAAAGCATGATTCAAACACCTAGACCATAAGATGAACTATTATTTACTTATAGTAATACATATTAAAATTCACAAGAAGACTCCTCTGTGCATGTGAGCATCAAGAGGTTCCAGAGTTTTGAAAGAAAAACAAACTGGAAAAACCCATAAGGCAAAATGCGCCATAAATCTTACATTTGGAACAATCAACATTATGGTATTAAGCCATTTTCAGTCACTCTGTCCTTGGTTCCACCAGTGTACTAACTGCCTTGCGTGGGTCTCCACTGATTTGAAGAAAAAGCTATATTGACGAAAACTGCCCCTCTAGCAGGCAAAAATGTCGGCCCCGTTTGTCAAATGTAGTTACCTATGAGGTCTTGAAATCCGAACAGGGTTTGATGCCCACATCAAGGGCTAATAGCAGAAAGTATGATCAGGCTAAGCTAAAATTTCAGCATTCTGACTCGTGTTTGTCTTCAAGAACTTTTGGGGTAGCAGTCGGCTTGGAAGCCAGCTTGTCATCACCACATGGAAAACCTCTTTCATACAAATACCATTGCACCTATTGCCACTCAGTTTAAGTAGTTGTAGAGACAGGCACACCATGTGATTGGTGCACATGGACCGAGTGACATTGATGGGTCTCCGACGGGTCTCTAAGGCCCTGTCACCACCTACTGAATATCTGGCAGCACGCGTGATTGAATGTAGCATTTCTTGGACCATTGGGCCCAAGTCACATGATCGCAGGCAATTTAAGGGTCATAAAACGCTATATTTCCCTCCCACCTTATTGCTCATTGAAAGCTGCAGAAATAAAAATAAATGGCTGTCATTCTAACGTCAAGCTTGAGGGCGCAACTGAAAATAATACACGGCTATAAGAAAATTGTTATATTTTCATGTTTTTTTTTTCCCATAATGCCCCGTTTCAAAGGGATTAGTTTCAAGCTCCCATGAGTGCGTAATGGCTTCATTTGTGTGTGCGTGTGTATGCTTGCTGGCTTGCCCGCGGGCATAAATCACCACCGCAAGGGTCTTTTATCCAAGCTGACAGGGCCGTTCATCAGTGGACCTGACCTTCCCTGCTGCCGCGCCCATTACGGTTCAATTAACGACAGCGGCCTGCAGCGGCCAGAAGGAGCAGCTGCTGCGCGTGCATGGCGGTAATTCAATAACGGCTCGTGACGGGAAGACATAAAGCTGAGCGACGCTGTCTTCAGCACCGCGTGAGTGGGAATACAGGTCGACCGAGCCGGCTGGGGGCGTTTGGAGGGGTGGCGAGCCCCACATGGATGAACTTGCCGCTGCCATATGGCTTACTGGATACTGTCACAGGAACCAGAAAACAAACAGTTGTTCAGCTTTTTAACTATAATGCCACTCAATCACATTTGTAGCCTGTTGCCGAAAAAGGTACTTTACTTTAATGATAGATGCTGGTGTTAGGAGAAGGAGCCTCAGTCTTTAAGTCAAGTAAAATAAAGTCAAGTCAGGTAGGCTTATTGTCATACCATCCATATATAGATACAGTGGCACGAAATAGCATTTTCCCAGGACCACAGTGCAACACTGGCAGCAATGACAGAAGGAGTGTTTTCACAGCGCGAAAACGTTGCTGCTCCTCCAAAGATGGAGGAATATTTAAGGTCAACGACAGACAAGGATGTTTTAAGGGTGTCCCTAAAAAAACAGAGAGTTTTGGTCTACCATATACTTGAAAAAAAGCTAAATAATTTGATTAAAGGAATTATGTATACACTTTTAATACTATCCATTAATACACATTTTAAAAAGTTTTCAACACTAGGGCGTTAAACTATAATTTAGCTACCTGCAGTTGAAAATGATTTTTTTGTGTGATCCCAATGCATATCTCCCCCCGCCAGCCCCCCAGAGATTTTTCTCACCGGGTTGATAAATTGAAAATTAACACTACAATCCTTTTCATGCACCATCGGGGAAGGTTGAAAAAATAGAGTAATCAGCACGGCCTACAACCACTCTATAGCAGATGCTAATTTTAAAACACTACCTGGAAATATTCATCTCCTCCTAATGGCTGTGCCGTCATTAAACTGGAATAGGGTGAGGCTGCATTGTGATTAGCACTTACAACCCTGTTTCTATAGAACTGTGGACATATTCAGTACCCATTAGAGGCTCAAAAAATTAATATGAATTATAATGTTGTAGTTTAGCCAGAAGAAACCACGTTTCAGCTTATCAATTTATTACGAAGACTGACAAATGTTTCTGATTGACCTCTCGGAACTGGATTGGGAGAATCTTCAGCGGGTTGTGTTTCCCGTTTTTATCCTGTAAACGTTATTCATGATATTGGCTGCTTTTGGCATTCCATAGGATGCCCGAGTTGGAGTGTAGCAAATGCTAATGGCAGAGCTAGCTATGCGAAATAAGTGGGCTCCTTCAAGAAGTCATTTCCGATTCCTGTCAGCAAATGTTGCGATTTATGCACTGCTAAAGTTTCTAAAGTTTTTTTTCTTTAATGCTGCATACAAGCCCTGAAGTTCTTTTAGACAGTCAGTGCCAAATATCTGCAGAATTCACTGTGGCTACAGCTCTCTGGGGAGAAAGGTGCCATAGAATTGCTTTGCAATTTGAAGTTTTTCCCTTTGTGTCGATTTAAAGAGTAGAGAGATCATCCAAAATGTCAATGCCATGACAAATGCAGAGGTAAAAGTGCATTGCATGGTGGGAATTTTCATGTTGGAAACCTTTTCCTTACTTGTACACATGTTCTACATTTGGAGGTGCAATTATGCCTCCTTCCAGAGCCTTCTCAAAAGGAGACGGCGATTGCATCTCACCTTCACGTGCTCCTTAATACCACAACCTCCCTAAGCTCTACCCATCTCCGTGGAGAAAAAAGGACTACTTAATCAGACGATAAGAAAGAGCGATAGCACAGCAAAATTCCATTAGGGTCCAGAATAAACTTTTAAACTTGCCGAATGAGGTTTGAGTTTGTTGCATCTCAAGTTCCTAGCAGAGATGGGGTTGGGGGGTGGCTGTAATGTAACGAGATATTTCCTGGGGCTCCACTGCTCCCTCGCATTGTGGTGTCAGCAGGAAGGGGGTGCAGTCCTGTTACCATAGTGACAAGTCAAGCATTTACCAGAATCACAATCTGCCAGAGTCAAAGTTAAACATTTATTTATCATCATTTTTTCCATACCAGTAATCTTACCAGTATAAAAGGTTATGTGCACATATGGCCACAATTAAAGTCTGGAAAACTGTACAAACTAATCTTGACTTCCTCTTATGTTACATGCAAATGATTAGAATTACAAAAGTGGAGGGACAAACTGGCCTGACTGAAATAACTGATATCTACTGATTACAAACAACAAATCTTCATGCTTATGGATCGAGCTAGACCTTGCTGCAGTGTAAGCACAGTGTTATGAATATAAATAAAAGCTAAAAGCTAAACTGTTTGATGTATTCTGTGACTATACAAAGCATATGTCTGAATTTCCTGAATATTCTCTTCTGATCGAAGTAACAACATACAGCAGTCTTCCATAAATACATCCATCCATCCATTTTCTATACCCGCTTATCCTACTGGGTCGCGGGGGGTCCAGAGCCTACCTGGAAGCAATGGGCACCAGGCAGGGAACAACCCTGGACGGGGGGCCAGCCCATCGCAGGGCACACTCACACACCATTCACACACACAGGCACACCTACGGGCAATTTAGCAACTCTAATCAGCCTCAGCATGTCTTTGGACTGTGGGGGGGAAACCGGAGTACCCGGAGGAAACCCCACGACGACACAGGGAGAACATGCAAACTTCACACACATGGAACCCAAACCTACAGTACCTTTGGTCCTTATTAGTGACCCCCTGATGGTTCTCATTAAACTGAGGACATGTTGAGAGGTTAAGATGACCAGCTGGGTTGAACATGCAGGCAGCGGCAGTGTTTATCACCATTCAGTGTTTAACACCATTCAGTGTTTAACACCATTCAGTGTTTATCACCATTCAGTGTTTATCACCATTCAGTGTTTAACACCATCCATTTACACATGACCCTGAGGTTTGGCCACAAACGGTCGCTACATTAAATATTAAATAAAAGTGTTCCTTATATAGCACATGCTGAAGCTGCTTTTTGAATCGGGGGCTCCAGATAAGGGAAACAGCCCCCGCAGGCTGGACACCATACTCTAATCAGAGGGTCCACCCAAAACAGAGAACAGACCTATTTAAAAAGTGTTACCATTTGTGCCGGACTGCCCTGCCAGACTCCCCACTCCGCATCCTTATCACTCCCTGCAAACGGAGACCACTGCATTTGGTTTGATCCACTTGTTTATTGCTAACAGCGTCTATGATCTTGCTCTGAAATTGTGCCATGATAATGTCTCTAGCTGTTCACAGGAAGCCCTGGTTTTCTTCACACAACGAGGTGCTTTTACTTATCTCGCTATGATATGATATAGATGCAGGGACAATTTTAGGATCTTTAAAGGTGAGGGACAGAAAAGAGCCATAATTCTTACAGAGGGGCCAACCTTATCATTAGCCAATGACATATTTTGAATCTGTGAGTGACAGGGTAGGGGACACTCCAAGGACCAATCAGCTTTCATCTAGGGACAGTGCCTTTGTGGTTCCACCTCTGTATGAAGGGGAAGAACATCGGGTGGGTGGGATTCAGAGAAAGGCTGTTCACATACCACATGACCGAAAGGCAGGTGGACAATATGGCAACTTGTTTCATTGTGAAGCTTAAGTACTGAATCTTTCTAACATGGCTTTAGGTGAAATCCAAAACTATTGGGAGGAGACCAGGTTACTGAATTCTCCTTCATACTGCTCAGTTAAACGCTGGGTAGAGCAGCAAAGGGTCCATATCAAATGTATCCCTCTGGATCCATCACTTGTTCAATGTAACATGTTTCTCAAGGAGAGATTGCGGCATTATCTGAATTATCGACATGAAGATCCCAATATACAACGTAAGGCCATGTGCTGTGAAACCAATCTGTCTCCAAATCCAGAGAACTGCTGCCACTTCAAGGATTAAATGGAAGTAGCCATGCTTGACTGAGCAACACCACGTTCGTGTTGGCCAGTAACTATGAGAATCTTCAACAAGCACTCATGGAATCTGCAGTTTCTTATACAAAAAAAAAGCACTTCCTTAACTTAACTCTGTCTTCTTAAAGATACATGCAAATGATTAGACATTTTTCCCCTCACAAAACACATCATACATTCCTCTCACCTGCTCTGCATTCGCAAGCAAATTAAGTACCCGAGAAAACTTGAGGGAGCTCGCAGAAGGTCCTGTCGCTGCAACCCATTATCGCAATTCAAAGCAGGGATTTTGAAATGCAGGAAACGCAGAGACAGAGGCTTGGATTTGCTGGCCCTCACTTAGCATCAGGGCTAAATGTGACTGGGGAAGATCAAAAGCAGCAGACCCAAGCTCGCCAGCATGCCAGAGTGACGTACTTGGGTATCAGAACCCTCAATGTGGAGGCCTATCATTCCAAGGGCTGAAATTACAACAGGGAACAAAATTATTCACTTCTCTCAAGCCGTTTGCAGATTCTTTCAAATCTCACTTAAGGGGGACATTGAATATCAACGCAGTTCAGATGAGACAGAGTATAATTAGCTGAATATTCTTTTAATGTAAATATAAAAAGGTAATGTTTGATTCAGATTTGGATAAATGCTTCATCTAAAAGTATTTTGTCAGAAGGTAACACAACCCAAGACACTAAAAGCAGCTTCAATTAAGAGTTTTGATTTGTTTCTCCACTTACTACTCTTTGGAATTCAACTTCCTGGTTTTTTATAATGAACAATTTTCTACTGAACATTCTGAATAATTCCCCAGAAGACAATAACTGACACCGTAAAATTTGTAGTATTGGTAAAAGTGTTACAGGGGCCTGAAAACTGTGGATCTCTGCTGTAGTTCCATGACAGATCCATGCTGTAGTTACTGATAAAGGGGAGGGGTCATGGTAGGGAGCTAGTGCCCGTCACAGGCAGCATATAGCAGAAGAGAGAGAAACACTCTGTACTGGATGCAGGGCACAGACACACACACACACATACACACTAACTTTACAGTAACAAAGGTGTGTGACACAATGAGAACATGGAAATGCAACAAATCTGAACATTGAACAGCGAAGGCAAATCTGAGGGGGAAAAGCATCAACCTTAAAGCAAAGCACTTGAGTTTAATTTGGTATATAGATTCCACAAACCTAAGCAGTCATTTGTCAGAAAATTTACATACTGAATCTAACACAGACATCTTGCTAGATAAAAGTGAAGTTCTCTGGAGCCAGTTACCATTGATTAATGCAAATTTAACAATACATCAGTGTTTAATCCCCGTATTCTTTAAAAAAGTTCTCTAATCATGCAGATTATCAAAATGATAATTAGGGTATGAGGGTTTTTATGAGTTTTTAGGTGCATTTAGGAGGAAAGGCATCAAGATTGGGACACCCCTTAGAAGCCTTGCTTAGACTGAATCCTTGCTTAGGTTGAATCTAACAGTGTGAACACAGAGCTCATGTGTTCAAGGCCTTTCATGACTAGAATAAACTAAGTTCAAATTCTGCCTGGTGTCTGGCTGTTAATGTTCCATAAAGGGAATGAAGCAGGAGACACACAGCAGCACTTCATTCAACTTTTTCCATCCATTCATCTTCCAAACCGCTTACAGTAACGGGACATGGTCTGATTAATCAAACTCCTCATTCATCTGCATTGCAAAGGCCTCTGGCCTGCACAGCACGGTCTGATTAACTTAAACTTGTAAATGCCACTCATTAACCTGATTCATCGCAGAAATCTGAGGCGTCAGGAAGGCAATGAACACGATTTCTACGTATGTTATCATGACTTTACAGCTAAAAACAGAAAGTAACCAAGTTTTTAAAAATTCTTTTGGAGGAGGACTCGAGTGAATTATAAGTGTCACGTGCAGGGGCGCCCTGTCTCACTTCAGGCGGTGGATGCACCCTCCCTCTGTATTCGCTTGATGTCTCTTGAATGGAGCATTAACGTTTGACATGTGCTCCAAGCTGCTTCTTTGATGAATGACATGGGAATGTCACCATAGCGATCAAGTAAACAATCGCGCAAATAAACCAGTCATGCTTGTAGCTTTGGGGGAGACATCTCCGGGTTGAATGCTAAAGTATTATTACAGTAATTCCAAATGAAAAAAGCAATAGAGAAAAAAATTAATCCCACCATTAAGTGATGGTTACACAAGGAACAGGGAGTTACTTTATCCCCCTGTACGAAATTCATTTCATATCAATGGTGCTGAGTAAATTACATTCTGACAACCATATTGGGAATTTCAAGGCAGAAAACAATTACTGACACAGTAAAGTATTTTTAGTATTGGTAAAAATAGCTTAATTCTATCCATCAGTTCATCCACCCTGTAGTTCCTTATCCAGTGGAGTTCATCCCAGGTAGCATTGGGCAAAATGAAAGGCTGAAAGTCTGGGAGCATTGAGTGCAGAGCAGTTTAAAGTAGCAGCAGTAAAATTTTGGCCATGAGTCACGTCTACAAAGACAGACGCCAGACTTCCTTGACGGGGCAACACTGATTGGTCGAATCGTTATGACAGCACATTCTTATTGCGGATCCCAGGTCAATATTGGGATCATTTTCGGGAGTGATTTCTCGTGCAGAACGTAAATCTATGACAGAAATGACGGACGGGATACCTACTCTATTCACTTGCTACCACGTTATTTATTAATTTTTTTCAGGGAACCACTAGGGTTATTTTTCACAGAAATCCCCATATGTGATAAATAGCCGTCTGGCGCTTTAACGAAATAGCTTACAGGGTGATGGGACATGCACTTCAACATCCCATGTGCTTATCGACACTCCCCTAAAATGCGCTTTGCTCAGTAAAGCGGCACATTATCGGAGCTCTTAAAATCCGCTGCTAATGAGCAATCGCCCAGTATTGCAGGAAGCTCACCGGCATCCATGCAGCTCGCATGCGGAGTCTGGCTGATTAAAAAGACTTTCCTATTTCCTCAGTGCTTTAAAATAAAATAATTACTTGTATTTGTGTAGGTGGGGCTGTGAAAGAGCAGGAGACTGTTAATTCTGCCATCCTTTCAGCAAAATACCACCAAACCCGTAGGTATTTATACTGTCCTTAAATGGAAGGTCCAACAGAGAATCCCCCATCAAGATACCAAGACCATTTTTTGAACATGTAACAATGCTCAGCTGGGATGAAATATTTGTGACAGGGTCCATGTCAACTCAGGCAGCAGAAAGGCTGCAAATAGCTAAATAAATCCTACCCCCCACCCCCCTTTATTTGTATGTGCCAGGGAATCTTGCCCGTGGGAAGACTTCCGAGTCACCCTGCTGGTTTCATGTCAGCCATCAGCTTTTAAGAGACGCGAAAGCGAAGGAGCCCCCGTGGCAGCAACGCAACGACCTGCAGGGGAGGTGCGGCATGAAGCAGTCACATGGCGGCAGGAAGTCGACACGCGCGGCAGGAAGTCATCAAACGCGGCAGGAAGTCGTCAGCCTGCGCCATTCTGATGAAATAATGAAGTGC
>JAODUD010000001.1:47007933-47021573 GCA_026784285.1 Stomatorhinus walkeri | reverse complement strand
TAAGGGAAAAAAAACAGATATTTATCACACTATGGGGACATTGTGTCCCCATAAGGATAGGTATACCCGCTCACACCCACCCACGCACACACACACACAGCATAGAAGGGATTTCAGTCCCAGGGGAATTAGGCAACACTGGTACTACCATCCAGCTGTCCTGCAAGCTAGACATATTTTTAAAAGGAGCAACACAGCAGCTCTGTATCTCAGGGTCTCAGGGTGAACCGTGATCAATTTTTTTGTCAGTATTAGTATATCATTTTGTATGAACAGAAAAGTAAGTTTTGAAAAAATTACATCAGGAAACATGGTCAATTCTACAGCTGAAGACACGCTGATAGTTAAATAAAAGTAACAGGCTGTATTACATAGACTACAATGAAAAATGAAACATTTTGGGTGCCAATAATTCATAACAGCACTATTTTATTATTTTATCAAATGGACACATGAATAATAATGTTTCATGGAGAAAGTAGAAACTGCTGGTGAAAACACGATATGTGCACCGCTTCCTAAAACAATTTAAATGTTTCAGGGTAAACAGTGAAAGAGGGATTAGCCCGATATTAGCATATAATTGCTAGCAGAAAACAATGTAGCCTTACACATCGTTTTAGTAGTCAGAAAGCAGTTGCACAAAAGGGGGTAAAATCACCAATACTGCTCTCATGTGATCAGACACGTTGTGCTGTTCCATTTCACAAGTTACAAGGGGTTTACAAGCTGGCATCCCATGGTTGGTGCATTTCTTCACACATCTTGGTTGTTTTTTTGGCACTTTCTGCTTATTATGTTTACACTCCATGATCACATCTGGACAAGTGACAGATAAATGTAAAAACACTCTGTGAGAGGATGACGCTGTAGAAGTCAAAACTATTTCTACACAGGATGATTTCCAAAGCGAAGGGCAAAAAGGTCTTGGCATCTTGATAAGCTTTAGTATAAGATATTAAACCCCCAGGGTCGTCAGGAGGAACATGGGGGGGCTGGTCAAAAAACTAGCCAGGTAAACAGGTTTCATCCAACAGGCTTCTCAGACCACCAGGCTTCCCCAACCACCTTACAAACAGGCAATTCTAAGACTTGTTAAGGAGGGGGTCATAAGAGCAGCCTTAAATCATACAGAGGGGCCAACCTTATTGTTAGCTAATGATATGTTTTGAATCGGTCAGTGACTGCAGAGGGGCCACTCTGGAGGCCAAGCAGCCTTTAGTCATGGCCAGTGCCCTTGTGGCCACGCCCCTGTATTACACTCCCACTTGCACATTTACATTCTGCTGGTCACTGTTAATGGATGATCCGTGCCAGAGGTGGGGAACGCTTATCTAGACCCCACTCGTTAATTGATTTAGAGAAGCTATTATTAGGATAAGATCTAAGTTCACCTGGTGGCCTAGTAGAAGTGAATCGCTAATGGAAAGATCATACATCTGTACACAATGTGTCCTTCCCTAGGAATGTCTCCCAGTACTCCTGTATGGTACGTTAAGACTTCTTTGGTCAATCTGTGGACAACAACTAGGCTCTATTAAAGACCGTGATTTTGTACCAAAAATTTAATATAAGATAGCCTAATCAGTGTAAGTTAAAAACAATGCTAGTTTAAAAAAATGCTAGTTAAAAGCAATGATTCCAAAGACATTTTTTACGGGAAGCAAATGCTTTGACAAGATAGTTCATTCTGGAATCAATTCCATTAAAAAAAATAAGAAGCACATTATAAGACAAAATGTCTGACACACCGGCACACAAATAGATGAAGACAGCTAAAGAAATGTGATTTCTTTCAGAATGAGATGTTAGAAGATATAAGTACAGTATCAGTAGGCACCAAAATGCCTGAGCAACACTATGTAAATATTTAATGCTGTGTACATAAGCGAGTGCGTAGAGGAGTCTAGAAAGTCCTATTAAAACATAAGGGTAAGCTTTATTGTCTGAGCTTTTTGGTGTGATACTAAATAACGTTGTGAGAAGCCTTTTTATGAACAGACTTGGAAAATGCATATAAAAAAGATATAAAAAGCTTTGACCGAAAGACTTTTTTACAGACGGGTTTTCTGAAGGATAGATATTTACAGTTTAAATAACACTGGTTAAAAGCCACTGTTTTTATAATTTGGGCCAAATCAATACCAGAAGAAAATTCTGAAAGAAATTTGATTTCCTGTTTAAATCAAGTTAAAGATAATTAGAGCTAAAGTTACTCTATCCTGTTAACAACTATTGATTCATGATCTCCAGTCAGCATGTACAATGGCTTTCTTCTGCTTAAACAGACGTATGAAGTCTTTGAGAAAAGTCTATTATTTAACATAATCTATTTTTGTTTTTAAGGCGACATAAAACACGTAAATGTAACAACTACATGCTTGTCCCGAAACAGCCCAAAAGCCATTGTCCAAGAAACAAAGAAAATAATTAATATTTTTCTTAAAAAAAATCTGTTTTCCATATTGCCCCTCTCCGCCTCCACTCAAGATACAGATTTACACCGGGGGAAGGGAGACAGAATAACGAACCATGTGATTTGGAAATTAATCATAAAAAACCAATTAAATATGAGAATGAAAATATAAAAATGCAATGCTGAGAGAAGGTAGACACCAACGGGGAACAAAGTGATATCGTGAAACAAGCCTCAATCATTCTGCCAGCTCTGAACAGCCTCCATCGCTCTCCAATGCAAATTATCATAATATGCCGGAGGGCTTCACTTTACCAGCACTTAAGTGGGTGAAGTAGGAGGAAAACAACGTGTTTTCAAAAAGCACGGCTGGAAAGTTTCAGCATAACTTCAAACGCCTGCTTTTTCCTTTTTTTCCCACCTTCTTAAAGGAAGGTGACACCCAAAGACTCTTCAGTTTGACACTGACAGTTCCCTTTGGCACGAAATGAAATTGGCAACGGATCGGGGACAGTGAGTAATTACAGACTCGGGACGGTTACACGTTATAGCTAATATTTACATTTATAAGCTATCTCCTGCTCAGCCTACGCAAGGAACCCTCAACAGCGCACTGGCAATAGTTATTAAAGCTTTATTCTGGAAGAGAATTGCTCTAATGCTTGTCAAAGCATAGTATGTAGGGCCGGATGATTATACGTGCAAATACAGATGCTTCGTAGATATAATGTAGCTCAGTTATTGGTGAATTCTTTTGTATTGTGTGGTGTGTGCTTATGCATCACATATAAGCTATTAGTGAGAAACGCAATGATTTCTGCTGGAGGCATAAAAGAATACATTACCAAAAATAACATCTAGTTTAATATAATAAAAGCAGGGTTGACACAGTTAAATGTGTTTATAGGGCTGGATTCCTCTCCCACATGTAATGAAATCTTCTGTGTCTGTCAGACAGTCCAGCTAGGTGTGTTTAGTTGTCTTAAAGTCTCCCCACTGGACTTAACCCTTGATTCGGTTTACAAAAACGAAAAAACTCGTTTTTTATTACCGCTGTTTTGACGTAAGGACTCCAGCTGACGTCCTGTGATGCGATACGAGCGCTGAGGAAAATACCTCTCCCCTTATCTCCTGTTCCCCTTCAGTGTCAAATAAGGGCAAATTGTAATCAGAAAGCTCTAAAACGGCTTTACAGGAAAGGGAACCGCAGAGCTCGTTCCGGGCCTTTTGATCCTGTTTGAGTTACCTGAGGCCCGTCTCAAGAATAAAATCTACGAGTTATAATTGAGAAACCTTCTCTTGCTATCATTGTGGCTGTTCATACACCCTGGGGGTGGGTTTTTTTTTTGTTGAATGCGCCAAATACGGAATTGCTATTTTTCCAAGGCCGGTGTGGCGTGGCGAACCCTATTTACACTTAAACTGGTTATATGTGAATCAGAAGACAAACCTCTAACAAACCAATACAGGACCTGTCAGCTAAACTCCATTTTCATGCCAAATCGCTGAGTCTGATAAAAAGCGATAACAGCGGTAAGCAAAGAGCAAAGGGAGAACAAAAACCTAATTAACAGATTAAGTAAGTTGTGAGTGCAGTTTAGATAAAACTTTAACATTCTCGGTAAAACTGCTGACCATATGGGTGCTATATACATATTTATCCATGCGTTTACAATACACAGAAAATACACAAAAACAAAAAATAACACACACACACACACATACAAACTCTCTCTAAAGATATCTTAAAAATGCAGAGTACTGTTGGATATTTTGCATAGTTTGCATGCTCCTTAGAGAATGCAATATGAAATTTAGAGACGGGGACCACATAATTGACCGAGCCCCAGTCATTTCTACTGTCGCGCACGTGGGTGTGTCCGTCTCCTGTTGCTTTTGTCTTGATTAACTGCTCATCCATTGCAGATCTCCTCTGCAGTGTGACACTGGTATGAGGATCAGCGGTTGGCAGGGCAGGGAACGGCCTGGACTGGGCATCAGGGCGTCACATGCCAGCCACATGTACGCTAAGGGTAATGTCGCAATACCAGGTAAAAAAAAAAATGCATTTAGCAGATGCTTTCGTCTAACATGACATACAAGTGAGAATTAAAGAGCAGCATCACATAAAAATCCCTGGATACATTAATAACCCTGTTCAGGACCCCAGAATCACTCTGCCAGCCATGGTACTTGAAATAGTGACGTTCTGATCTGAGGCACAATCTCCTAACCTGCATATCCAGGCATCAACCCAAAATAAGACTGGTGCAGTTCAAACCCATAACCTTTTTTGTTTTTACATGATATCGTAACTCATCCACCGCCGAAGTCTTCGACAGATGTTCTTATATTGCGATATTTGCAGTTAACTGTTTTACACTTTGACCCATTCACACGGCTGAATATATTTAATAAGAGAAGCTGGTTAACCGCCTGCCAGTGGTAAGCCATCAGCTTTACCCGCTTGATCACCGGGTGCTTTCCATTGGCCTTAGCCTTATAGTTGTTGACAGACACTTGAACATAGTGGATAAAGAACGGACAGCCAGTATTTCCTATGTGCAGCCAACCTTAACTCCATCCGCACATTTATTGCATGTAAACACAATGCATATGTCACACTGATAAAAGTCTTTATCTATTATGTGTGGGTGGGTGTTTTATTGGGGTACACATTTATCTGTGAATGTTCAATTGGATGGAAGCAACATTCAAAAAGTCATAGAGCTTAAGGGCTACTGATGGCTTCCAAAACTGTTACGGCCTAATTTCTCTAGATACCTCTTTGGCAAGAAGAATGCAGAGGAAAGATCAGATGATAATTCATTCACAGTTTCCAGCATTTATGACACGTGCAAATAAATGAATATCATGTCATTAGAAAATGATTAGACAAAGGTGATGCAATTCCATTAGCATCTCCCCCAATATACATAATTTTTAAAATATACATTAATATGGGACAAGGTGGCTTATTGATGACAAGTCGAAGCATGCAGTCCAGCCTCATGAAATATAACAAACATCCCATTCATGGTCAGTGACTTCCCCCGAATCTGTTTCCACAAGCAGGAGTCATACATCTCCTCTTCCAGGGAGAAATATTGCTTAATTTTCCCAGGGAACTTTTGGTCATGTCAGCAGATCCACCGCCTGCTCATCTCTCATGAACGGATGTTTATCTCACAATTGCGCCTGGGAGTCCTATGCTTACGGCATGCAGTCCTGGTTAAAATGCCAGGTCTGTATAAGCAGTCTCTGCAGTGGCTGACGAATGACCTGTTACAGATCTTTGACTGCTGATACTGCTTTGCGAAGGTAAGCTCCATTTACCATGGTGGTCTGGCATCAAATGCAAAGGAAACCAGGATGTAGGGTAATGTACATAACAAGTTATAGATACAGACATATTAGACCCTTATTCTGGCTCATCGTGTGACCCAGACATCAAACAGTAATACAATGCATACTGAGTAGAGCCTTCTACATATGTACCAGACCTCATTGTAAATAGGAATCTGCAAGGTTCCGTAATCCACAATACATGCACAAGTGCTGCTCGATTTAACATTGTGTTGTTTGAAAACTAAAAATCATATTGTCTTCTACACATTATACAGACAAAACTGGAGCTTCTTCTGGAAGGTTGTGTCTTCACCTGGTTATGGATGTCATATAGGGGAAGGAGAGTATATTTCATTTACTGACTTTAATCTTCGTAGCAATAATTTAAAGCATGTGGGAACGGGGCTTGTTAAGAATGAGAGGAAATGCAGAAGGAAAAGGGTTTAAATGGTTCACTTAAAAAATCAGCAAGTCTAAGCAGCTAAACACAGAAGCAGACTTTGTGTTTGGGAGAAAAGACTCTCTCCTGGGGGTGAAAAAATTGCAACTCTGCAGCAGACAATTTGACTGAAATTTAAGGTATGGTTTTCTTTGTGAAATCAATGCCCGTGAAATCTTATTCTGTAAATAGAAGTGTCATGGTGATGACACAGTGAGCCAACACAAACAGCGAAAGGTTGACATGACTTATATGAGCCCTGATCGAGGAGCAACACTTTGTCCATTTGGCCCCTCAAATGATGTAGTGATATTAGAGCTTCAGTAACAGTATCCTCAAAACAAAGTGTCTACACTCTGGCTTACACATATGCAGTAAATAACACTGTGGATAGATTAGACCACGGTTCTTTAAATCTGGACCTCGATTCCAAATCCAGGCCTTGTTTTCTGTTCTCCCAAGTAGTTAGTTTAATAATTACTGATTCTGATTGGTCAGAGGCTTCACACCTGGCTCACAGGGAAACCAGCAGTGCTCGGACCTCGAGGACCGTGATTGGAATAACCCTGGAGTACGGTATATGTTTATTTTCATTATTAAGCTTTTTAGATTTTTTTCTGATATAAACAGGCAGAAAATCTATACGTAACAACCCACACCGAGAGTCATCAGTTGTTTTTTTTTTATTTTGAGAATATGGAATATGAGAATTATACTAGTGAATTGTCCCAGTTTCTATTCCCAAGATTTTGAATCTCACAAGATGGATATGGTGATAGAGAAGTTACAGGCTACATCTCATTCAGGCTGCGAAGGCAACCCACGAATGTTTAGGATCACCAATTACACTTTCAAACAAACTAGGACAAGCAAGCTTGACTGAATGGGGGTGTGCTAAGTCTGTGATTAATGGTTATACTTTTGTTCTAGTTAATTCTGTACAAATGTAATGTAAACAGAAAGCGATTTATCACCATCATGTTATTTCAAGGTGTTATTCTATCTTAAAATTAATTCTTGATTATTTTTGCAAATTATTGCCATTATGGACAGCTCTAGGAAGAAACTATTGTTAATAAAATGGAAGCTGAATATGGGTGATAACCAGTATTGCTGAAGACGGTTTAAATATGGCATTCAGTTCCCCATTCTCCATCCATTATTCCAACATTTAGAGTGATACTGGAAGCCCTTAAACCACCTCTGGATTGTGTTTTCAGTGACGGTTCTCTTAACAGCACAGACTGGCAGAAAAGATGCTTGTATGGAGAAAAAAATGCAGTAAAATTATATGCAGCCATTTCATGCTTTACTTTGCTTTTTGTAAATTACTTTCTGCTGGATTTTTCCAGTCTTCCATCAAAAGCTGAACAAAAATGGAACCTGGTAATGTTACTTTTATCTTCTTTGTTCAAGGATTTGATCCTTTAAATATACATTATCCATCTCCTATTTTTGTGAAACAAATTCAGTTCCAACATTTACACGTTATTTTAGAAATCTTTCAAACTAAGAGGGCAGGAAGATTAAAAATGCACAAATCAATACAGAAAAAGCTGTCCTTGTCTTCTTAAGAAAATAAGTTCTGTCCATTTTAATTTGTGTACACAAGCCCAATTAAAATGTCCAGACATGGTAAGATTCTTTGTCTTTGTGCATAATGTTTGCCCAAAATCTGTAATTGTGCAGCCCCAATTAGCATTCTGACACAGTTGTAGTCACAGCAATTATTCCTTTCATCCATCCAGATTTGGCTCTGTGTTTACATGGTAGGTGCTGCTATCACATCCACGTCAGTCCATACCACCTGATTATAAAATTACCTCACAAACTCTATGCTCCACTGTGGTGCTGAAATCACACACCTGTCACTACTCTCTGAAATGACAGCTGCATTGGTCTCAAATTATTTAAAAATGTAAAGCATACAGCTCTGGCATTTTTCATTAGTTACATTTGCTGCTCTAGTCTAATAAAAATTTAAGGGCTTATGGTTCTACAATTAATGTGGTATATACAGTTGTGCTTCAGTGATGTTTTTTTAAGGCCGGGCATATGAGGGGCCATAATTCATATCCAAGGGTAAATCTTGTCATTCACCAATAACATGTTTTTAATCAGTGAGTGACAGGTGAAGGGGCACTGCAGGGGCTAATCATTCTTCATAGTTTTCTCCTCACTTGTTACAGCTGGTTTTATGGCTAAAACACATCTACTAACAGAGCAACACAACATTCACAAACAGCAGCTAAACAGAGGGCAAATCCCTGACACCACTGCACAAGCCTTCTCAATTCAAGAAGTACGTCGTTAAAAGCAGAACTCAAGATGAAGCTTGATGTTAAACAAGAGCTGTTGACCATAAACCGGGTGTGGAAGACTCTTAGGATTAACACGCAATCGAAGAAGCAAATTCCAAATTCATAAACGGCCTTGAAATTCATTCAATGTTCTGGTTTAAGCCCACGAACGAAACATGCAAAAACCGTCTTCTGAAAGGTCACTATCGCTCTCAGAGCAACTGAAGGAAATTTGAACAGAATAATATAATCTATTACACTGGTATTTAGCGATGGGTCATTTGCCAGAGGAGGATGACACTACCATGTTGGAAGTGGGTTAAAGTGGCTGTTGACTAAAGGAACAAGTTAATCTCCCCTTCATCCACTGTGTGTTTGGAGGTGTACTTTTTGGTTTACATACCACTCATTTTATAGGTCTCTTTTTGTGTGGAAGTAGGATTACCCACATGTTTTAAAAGTGTATTAAAGTAATCCCAAACCAGAGGTGTAGCATGCACAACCAGGTCAAAGCTGAAATGAAGGGAGAGGGAATTGATCCAATTCACACAAATGAGAAATATCTGTGAGGATTTGGAGCCCACACTGCACTTCCACCTTTCGCATGTGCCTCCAGGCCAGCACCTGTGCTGCTAATTAACGATAAGTGCGTGTACATCCTTACATGTTCGAAAGGCTGCGTCAAAAGCAGATCTAAAACAGTTCAGCAAAATACTTCATGACACCATAAAAAACAATAACATTCTTAACTTTACAGAACAATGCATGAATCATTAATATTTTTTGCCCTGACTTAGAGTGCAGAACACACCCAGCTCCCAGATGAAAAGAATGAACTCAGAAAAAGGAAAGTAGTGGTAATTATTGCTTGCATAGAAGCTCTTAAAAAGCAAGGATATCACTGTGCTCAGAAATGTCACATAGCATGAGCCTCTTCAAATGCCTGCAGGGTCCTTTTTGTTTATCAATGATCCCGATGACAACTTTAACAATTTATCTCATTCTTCACACATCTAATCATGCAGCTAACAGAAGATACACTCCACAATACCCCAGGATATGTTGAAGGGAAAAAAAAAGCACTGACCTGTCTTAATGACTATAGGTCCATTGTACTGTCTCCAATTGTGTTTCAAAGAACTATGGGACATCACAGCAGACACTCTAGGCCCTCTCCAGTTCACTTATCAGACTGACAGGTCTACAGAGGATGCCGTCCGTACTGCCATACACACAGTACTCTCACACCTAGAGGATAAGGACAGCTACATACAGATTTAAATTCACTGATTACACTGTTTATTTCTGACAATGCAAATTTTGCAATATTTCCAAGAGTAAATTATTTTAAGAATATTACAGGTGCATACAGAGCTAACTCTAATTATAGGTAGAACAGGCTAGGGCCCCTGATTTACCTTAGGTGCAGAGGAAGTGAAATAATCAACTTTCTTGGTACAGGGCCTCACAGGTCAGTGTTGGAGATGGCCTGGGTTCAAACAGAAGTTTTAAACCTGGTGTGGATGTAAGCTCATCATCTTGTCTTTTTAATTAATATGACAAGTATAGGGATCCGTCTTTTGTTTAAAAAAAAAAATTGAATGCAACTTTAAAGCCACACACAATTTCAAAGCTTAAAATACACCAAAATGCACATGGTATAGTTCTTAGGGACTTTGTCTAGAAACTTCTAAATTTGTATAGAGTCTAGTGGATGCAATGGCAAGATTAGCCATTCAAGCAACAATTGCACATCTGATTGCCTCATTACAAGATCTGAGAGAAGGTGAAGCTGTTAATCTCACACATAAGAGCCTGTCACACTGTATTATTGCTTTGCCTTTCAACAATAACTCAGGGCAGATGTATCAAAAACTCTCTATCCTGGAAAATATTGTCTTTATAATTGTATGTGTTAAATTGAGGGTACCTACTGATTATGCAGGATGGCTCAGTGCGTAGTTCTGAGGGTTGAAGCCTGTGTCTGGTCTGTGTGTATGGAGTTTGTTCTTCTTCTACAGCTGGGTGCTCCAGTTCCTACCCAAAGACATACAGGTAGGTTAATTGAAGATTGTTCATACTGTGTGTGTGTGTGTGTGTGTGTGTGTGTGTGTGTGTGCGCGCGCCCTGTGATGGACAAGCTTCCCATCCAGGATTTCTTTTCTGCCCTACACGTTCCAGAATGAAGTCTACCTCCTAAATGAATTTACCACATGATGCAATTTCTCACAAGCAACAACATGGTTAATAAACATAATCATAATTAAATGTCATTAATTGTTTTTGTCTTATTATATTATGCCAAAGGCCTCTCTAAAGCAGCGACATTATAGTATAAGATGTTTGAAGGTCTGGAAAAGAAAAAATTCTTTGCATCTTAAGTTGCATAATACATAAATATAAGCTTTTCCAAGGCCCAAGTGGATGTGATTCTCAACTGTAAATGTCAACAGGTATATTTTTTTTAAAGAGGGAGAATTATTGCACAAGACACAATTATGATGACTGATATGGAGAGGTGGCGTATAGGGTGGTGGCAGCCGAAATGACATTTCATCAAGAAAAAGGTCAAATGTGTCATTTTTCTTCTGCCCCTTGCTGTTAAGGTGTATAAACAAGCATGTTATTATAAAAGGTCAGAAATCATCACTCAGGAGTAAGTGTGTCACAATAAAAAATGGGATTTCAACAATATTAAATTACAATTTAATAGGGGTATCTATTCGAATTTTAGTCTCTTGTCCAGAACCCTTACATGAAAAAAATTGGATATTTAAGCAGCTAACTTGTGATTGATGTATGCGTAAGAGAGGTACGCAACTCAAATCTTTCAGCATTATACAAAATCATGCAAAAGGGCACTGAAGATAATCGACCATATCCTTGGTTCTTTTAGCCAAAACCAAAACTCTGAAAACGAAATCTTTCAGAAGGGAAGCAGTTTGAGAGAGTCTTCAATTTACAAGAGGGGAAGTCTTTCCACAACCCTTGCAAAATTAATCAAGACTTGCAAAACTGGTTGCATAACTAGCATTAATGACCCACAAATCTTCAAGGTCCTTTGCCAGGTGTTCAAAGTCCACCTCTTCTGCAATTTCTGGGTTTAAATTTATGAATTTGATCAACAGCCTCATCCAGATGGCCCGACTGAACCCCCCCAGTGCCCAGAGAGCCAAAAATGACACACAAGCGGTTTTACTAGGCAGTCCCCTGCAAACGCAGCATCCAACCTTTCCTGGAAGTTTCGCGAGTCTCCCCCAAAACAACAGCGTTCTTACCGCATCGCTATTTTGAGGCAGCGCAAAGGATGGGTTGGATGAGGGAACAGCGAGTGTGTCTTCATTTTCTGGCATCACCACATCATCCGCCCAGTGCCGAGTTCGGTATATAAGACGGGGTAAAAGGAAGTGCGCTGCTGAAGGAGCTCAGCAGTTTGACCGGGGACTTAACTACACTTGTGCGCTTTTGATTTTAATTTTGGGTCTACAGTTCGTGAAATAAAAATATAAACTTTGTTCAAACAAAACACAACCTACAGTTTTTAAGGTGTTTTAAAGTGTTAAAATAAAAGGCAACATGGTTGTTGTATTTCTACATCTCACAGTTTAGATTCCTTACCAGGCTACACACGATTCAGCTCTGCTGGTAGTTGATCCCTCCTTGCGTGAGCTGCTGCACTCTCTTGTCATCGGCATGTGCAGTTCAGCATCTCGCCTTCTAAAGTCCTCCAGCGTTCCCTCATTTATCACGCATGGCCATGTTCTGCAACATGCATGTCACAATCATTGCAGCGACCTTCTGAGGGCTGTACTGTAATGTTCCATGTGAGTTATCTAAACATCTGAAATGCATTTTGCAGCAATCTGAATGTTCTTTCAATTACCGTATGTGTTTAATTCTGATAACGAAACATTTTTTTAATGGTTAATGTTTCAATAAAACAGTATTGACCAGATGTACTCTATAATAAAACCTATATAAATTAAATAAAATTAGAAAAACATTAGTATACCTCAAGTGTATACCTCTGTCAATAAGAAGCAATAAGCACCTGCATGCATGTAAAACGCGCCACTTAAATAATGGTTCACAATGCGCCATTGACTTAGGATTTTGTTGGTCTGAAGTGTATTGTTACTGTGTTGCCTTAAACTAGCAATGCCCCAATAATGTCCTCAGGCAAGCAAATTGCCGCGGTGGGCGTCGCATAAATCAGGAGGACACTGCTGCGGATCAGGCAGGTGAAAGGTCAGTACAGTCCTTCTTACTGTACAATCCAGACCTATTTTGACTGCAACCACGTTTGCAATGACAGGTCGTAGATCTGCAGGAACAAAATCCATAAATTTGTCTGTTGTTTCAATGTGTAATGCAGTTGTCATTTTTGACTTGCTTGCACTTGTAGTAAATGTCAGTGTATCCTGGCCCTTCAAAACTGACATGTGCCAGACTTGTGCCCATGATACCATTTTGCTGCATTTGTCACAACAGGCAAAAGGCAATAACAAGGACTTTAAAATACCTGATTTCCCCTTACTTAGTTTGACATTAAGTAGTTTTATATTCACCTTTCCTTAAGCAAGCGTTTGAGATTTTCGTGCCGATGGGAATGCAGCGCTCTACTTTGGTGGAATCCTGCTGTTGCCATAGATGGTCTTTGCGCAGGAACAGAGCTGACTTCTCTGTGAAGAAACATTCTTTCCAAGTACCTGGCAAATCCGCTGCTATAATTATAGTAGAAATACGCCAAGGTGCAAGTGCACATAGCTCATAAAGGGAATGGGAGATGGATGGCACTCCAGCTTCAAGCATGTCACGCTCCAAACGCACAAGACTTACAACATTTTGGACCACGTGCCTGGCACAGACATTGGTTTCCTGCCGTTAAACTAGCTAATGTGTATTGGCCACGCCCCAAAAGAACTTGTGTGGCATGCTTCAGGCCCAGTTTTACCGCCACTACCAAGTCCTACACAGTCGACATTATCCAGTTTCATCCAGACAGTATACGGTAATTTGATGGCATTTTAAAAAGCAACATTATTCCAGTATTTCCAGATAAATTGGGTGGGGGGGGGGGGGGGTGATGTAACACCAAAATACCACCCAATACTAGCCAGTACCCAGCCACAGTTGT
>JAODUD010000001.1:46966091-47004269 GCA_026784285.1 Stomatorhinus walkeri | reverse complement strand
GCATGACCCTGGTGCCAAATCCCCCCCCCTGCCCCCCCCAGCCCCCCCAGTCTCCTTAATCACCCTGTCTGTTCCTGGATGCTGCCAAGAGTCACGTTCACCAGAACTTAACCTAGAGAGAATGTCTTCATTATTCCTGGGAACCATAAATATCACAGGCTCAGGCTAAGAGGTTTCTGGGCACACCAACATAGGGGGACAGTAATATACCTAGATATGCCATTCAGAATTTATCATTATATATAAAGGAGGGTTTTTTTAAGATGTGTTGAAAATGATCTACCTGAAGCCCACACTAACATTTAAGCCATCACCCAGCAGAAAGCAAATTTATCCCCAAGGAAATGCGACTACTGCAAATGCTGAAATACGGGCGTCGATGTTGCTGGTAAATCATCAATAATCTTTAATGTTCTCCTTTAATGTCGCTGCTTAATCTGAGTAGAAAACCTGCCATCTAGTGGATTAAAAAAATAAAAATAGACATTCATTAGAGGTAAAAGCCTGTAACCCACCCCACGCATTGTGATACAGCGTTAACCCTAAAGAACATGTGTAATACTCCAAAAGAAACATATCTTGAGAATTTATAAATAAAATATATCCTTCCATCTTGTAAGCACTTCTCTTGAGGGTCATAGGGAAACAAAAAATATAAAAATAAAATATAAAACATCCATATCTCCATCCATCTTCCTACTGCTTATACTGGTCAGAGTAAGAGAGCAATTAACAAGTAATACAAGAATAAAATCAATTTTCCATATTTGCTTAGTTAGTATGGGGGCTGCAGTGACTTTGGAACCTATCTATTCTATACCAGGTGGAATCCACGTATACAATATAACTCCTCGATCAGAAAATGAACTCCAAAAAAAGAAAGATATTCCAACATTGATTTTCTTTATTTATTGCAAGTAGGCGATGAACCTTTTCCTGCTGCAAGCTCTGTTTAGACATTCACATACAGAAATTGCGTTCATATGGCTTCACTTCTGCAGGGGGTGGGGGGACAGCTAGGGAACGTCAGGATGCTCTTGCCTGATACGGTGTCATGCTCCCAGAGGACCCATTCGGGCCTTTAAGAGCCTATCCAGTGCTGCGGCTTTTGAGGAATCCCTAATTCGTGTCACTGTCACCCAGCACTGCCCCCCACCCAACCCCCACGATTTCACACCTGTGTTTCCTGACCCCCTCCCATCTCTCCACGTGTCCGTCATCTCCTGCATGCTATTCAACTCAGAGGTGTGGCTATGTATCATCTGACAACCCTGCAGAGACGGATTAAATTTAATCAATGTCCCCCCCCCCCCCACGCAAAAAAAGAAACATTTACCATCGTTGACACTTTCAACCATGCCCCCCATCGGTGCCCACCCCAAAAAGGAGCCCTGTTTATACCGCTGCTTCCTCTCTGGGATAATAATCATAGGGTGCTGCTGGTCATTTTGGGCCCCCAACCCATACCAGTCCAACTATGTTCCAATATCATAGGCAAGTTCTAACTCCCCCCCCCCCCCCCCATAGTACTTCTTTTCATAGCTGCAGTTCTCCCAGAGTTTGAAGAAGGTGGTGCACTGTGGAGGTGTCACCAGATATAACCCGAGCACCGGTCGGTGCTGCTGGGACATGACACCCCCACCAGTGTCAGAAGCACCTTATCACCCTAATGACATGGTCAACCAGGGTATGGAGAATCCTGCTCAATGCAGACATCAAACCCAAACTCTATTTAGGGCTGAGAGGAGAGCTCAGAGGAAATTAATCTCTTTTAATTTTCCCATGATTACAACCAAACTCTTTCCCATATAAGAGGACTCCTTGTAGATAATAACATTGTACCTTTCACACATAAATAATAAAACATTACTTTTATTTAAATGCTGATTGAGCAACATAGTAAAGAAATGGCAATGCAAATGTTTGCACATGTGTTCATAAAGCCACATGCAAATTCACAGTATAAGGGCAATTCAGGGAAACGGAAATACAACAATGTTTGGGTTGTACCAGGAAAGTCGAGCACCTTGAGGAAGCCCACAGCGCAGAGAGGGGTCAGGGCAAGAATCGAACCCGGGGAGGTAAGCGGAGCTGGTGCATAACCCCGCCCTTTTTTTGTTTGCTTTTTGACCTTCCAATGGAATGGCTAAAAATAATGCAGGGAAGAACAAGGAGAGGCAAGAGATCTTTCTGGATGCTTGCCAGTCCCTTCCAGTCTAACAAAAAAACCCTTGTTTAATATCTACTGTGATGCTGAGTAATTTGTGGAGTGCTGTTCATCTCTTAAGATGCATCTTATAAAGGCTGTTTTTGCCGTACTGTAGCTGGCAGAGATGTCTTTTAACTGGGATGGCTGGGTGAATTTCTGTCAGTTATACTAATCATGTTGATGTTTTTATAGATGGTGAAAGGTGGGTTTTTGGGTCATTTTTTCTGTCATTAGCTTCGCATCATTCTGGTCGGTTCACACCCAACTAAAATGTATCGGTTTAAAATGTATGGGTTTAAAATGTATGGGTTTAAAATTATGCGTTTTATTAGGCAAAAGGGTAAAACACTCATATTACCTAAAACAAAAACAGCATTCTGTTTTTATTTCTTAGAAAAACACTGGATATCTAATTTGCAGCCGCAACGTACCTCTCATGTCCAAATTATTACTTAGGGGACTTCCATTTAGAAATAAGCAATAATGAGTAATGTGAATGGGTGGAATGAAATTCTCACTGACGTTTATGATCTGCTGGAAGTCAGAGGCAGTTGAGATCTAAGCTCATATCCTGCGATACAGAACGACAGTGATGTGCGGGATCTGCGTTGAACACTGTACGACTCATCCAAGTCTCGCATGAGATCTTCAAAAACGATTCCTCACGAGAAGAATCCAAGAAACGCCAGGCAGAGCAGCAAGTGTCAAATTCGTACTGCAGGGACGCACTCAAATGATGAAAATATGTTCCTATATATATACATATTTTTCTTTCCCCTGGAAAAACACACAAGTACACCATGTTAACGAAGAAACCCATACACTGCAGATATTCTGAAAAGACTATATTTATGCATTTCCATATTTCACTGAACCAACAAAGTGAACCAACCAATCAAAAACAAAGCTATATATCAAATTACCTGGAAATGGAAACAGCTTTGCCGTGTTTCTCTTTTGCAAAGTTTAAATGTCTAGTTTCTAAGTTAATGTACAGTTTCTCAGTAGAGAATAATACTGTCTGATACCTTCATTAAATTATTATCTCAAATCAGGCTAACAGCTTTTCCCCATTCAATTTAATATACCAAGATAAGCATTCTAAGATAGCAGTAATTAAATAATGCTAATTGGAGTTTATAATTAAATAGTTAATTAGGAAGGTCCTGCCCATCTTAAGATAACCAAATGATACTGCATCTAATAGCAGAAATATGATTAAAATAAAGTAAAATATTAAAGTAAAAAAAAAAAAAAACATTATTTCCAAGCACCATTGGGCACTTTAAATGTTAGCTACCCACTTGGACTATGAGACGATAAACAAATACAGTATTTTTTGGACGTTTTTTTCCATGAACTTCAAAAGGTTTGCTCTGCATTTCTAATGTATCTTTGAGAGAGGAAAATCCTGGTTGCCAAGCAACAAACATGCAAAGCAGTGCAAGCTTATGAACATTTAAGATTTCACTTTGGGTTGTATTGGTAAACCTTTACAAAGATGATGAGAAGAGACTGTACTGTATTAGGTCACCATACATTAAATCTCAAACATTAAATGGTAAAAACATCAAAGAATATTTTCTTTAAATTAAAATATAACGATTTCTTGATGCTTTAATGATAACGCAAATATACATGATAAATGTATGTTTGTATTTATAAAATATAATGATGAAGAGCAGACCTTTGGGTTTCCATAATCAGTTTTAGGGAACAGCAGCAGATCTCTTACATACCACAGCTACATTGCTTTCATCGCACAAAACACAGGTGCCAAACCAGAGACTCCAAACAACGACCTGAAGCGGAGGTAGCCAGCTATAATGGGCTTTGAACTAGCCGGAGGAGCCCTAATTAGTGGTGAGCTTTGCTGACTCGCACAGAGCAAAGTCGCGCATTTGTAGAACTGAATATTCCATCCCAAGGCCCTGTCAGCTCCGACAAGCCCGCGACATTGGAACAGGGCAGAGAAGCATGGCATAATGCGAACGATTTTTAGCATTCCCCCTCTCACCTTAAGGACTTCTGCAAGGGCATATGTGGATCACTTCCACATTAGCATATAACTCCGCCTGGATTTAAGTTCTACTGTTTAAAAAAAAAAAAAAGCATGGATTAGACCATGTGCTGATGTATGCGCAGTTAGCAGCTGAGTGTGTCTCGGTGCAACCTGCATAGCGCGAAATGACAAACTGGAACGTGGAGAACCGGCCACCCTGCCTAGTGAAAGACGACGTGCTGTAGGACACTCTGAGTTGGCTGGAAGCTGTCCAGATTAATTATAAGACGTCCACAAACAACCGGGGGCCTGACCTGCCCCCGGCACATTTCCATTCCCCTCTGACAGGGGCGTCGACATCCTTGGAGACAACGCGTGGATTTATCTGACGATCTTAAGAGGCTGAGAGCCCCGGTCTTGCCGCCTGATTTATAAAGAATAGATAAGATTGATCAAGCTATAGCGTGGGTGTGGAAAGAGAGGCCCGGTGTGAAATAAATGACCGCTAGCAAAAGCAGGCTGCGAGTGCTGGTTTCAGCTAGCTATGAAGATTATTCTCTATTTAAATAAGAATGGAGACAGGTCATCAGGCCAGTGGTGGGGTTAAGGTGCAGCTTTAAGGCAGCATTTAAATGGAAGGATCAGTAATTTTTCAGCTTTTAGTGTGGCCCGAGGAGGGGGATCAGAAGCAAACACATGTGAGCAGATGACCAGGGCTGCAGTTCCCCCATCATGAATTATTACCCAAAGCGATGAACAGCACAGGGCCCGTAGAGGTGTCATCCTTATCCAATGGGCTTCTCACCCCATTTCCTCCCCAATATCCCATTATTTGGCCGCATAACAAAACAAACCAGAGATTAGCAGGCGCATATTCACCCCTCCATCGATCACACAGAAGAGGGTTCCTTCTGCTGCACAGTAATTGGACATTCTATTCATTACCCCCAAAAGGCCTTAATCAGATCTCGAAAAGGACGCTTGCCGATTTGAATACAATATAGATCTGGGAGGGATGCAGTTAATCAAGCAGACGCTCACCTCCTACATCTCAACAAAAACAGCTAGAGGCATGCGTCCGGTGGACATCTTCACATGTTCAAGGTAGGCAGCCGTGAAAATTCAGCGTATGAGACGGAACCTCCATCATGTCACTCGCATACCTTGTGACCAATAGATACTGAAAAAACAATCACAGTTCAATATAATGAGGGCAATGATAGCTTGCTGGATGAGGGAAAGGCGTAAATCTGGAATGGGCGCAAATGCGTAAATCCAGAAGCCTTTAGAATGATGTGAGACTGTAAACGCAATGGATGCAAACCAGGACCATAACCTACAGCAGCTTCCTATCTGTGAAACGTGTAGAGCGGCACAGACCAAAAACAATGATGTGATCAGAAGCAACAATCTTGCTATCTGCTGATGCTTATGAATGGATGTACGAGGCCAACTTAGAGGCACAGTCCTCGAGAGACCAAGTCAGGAAACTATATTGGAAGAACCATCCTTACTTACACTAATATAAAAAAAAAAATATATCGAAATCTCTACAAAAACAAATATCACCTGCACTAGTGAATGTCGAAGGAATTATTAAAATCTTGATAAGAACATTGCAGCTATATAGGAGGGAGAAAAAAAAAACGTATTACAGAGACTTGAGCTGCACCAGCTCTGGGAGTGATTGAGGAGGTGTGTGAGTGGAGAATCAAACCCTGGGGTAGGAGCCACTGAGATGAAGACCTCAGTCAGCCTATTGATCGAGATAGAAGGTCCCTGGGTCACAACAAATGAAAGGCATCACTGACACCAATAAACTCGATGTTATTACAAGAAAAACAACACACACCGACGGTGCACGTCCAATGGCGGAGCATCACAGCCGGTGACATCATCACGCAAACCTATTTCCTCATTGCATAAAGTGAAACACTTCTTGCTGTTTATGTAAGAGCAAGGCACAAGAACTGTGTGAGTTATACTAGTTAATTATCTGTAATTATCCTTTTGGACTTCTTGAGTTTATAGCTGCTAAATGAAAACAGACGTTAGGTGAATAAACCAGGAAGGTCATGCAATCTGTCTCCAGATGGCAATTAAGTCTTGTTTAAACAATTAAATGCAATTCTTCAATTTCACCTAGAAGTAAAGGGCAAACTAGTGATGCTATTGGTAGTATATCAAATGTGTTCATTGACTGATGTTACATAGGCTAATTCTGCTTTTTAGCATTCACTTGTCTAATATACAAATGCTAACAAGTATAATCTGTTTTTAAAAACTTGTTCTGAAAAGACTAACCTTTGAAGAGAAAGACAAATAGCTTTTTTTTGCTGGATTAGGAATTAATAGCTGTAACACTGAATACTTAAAACAAAAAATGTGATGTGCCAAAAGAAAGAAAATGGGGTAAAAACCTTTTTCCATATAAACCCTAGTAGAAATGGAAAATATTATTAATAATCAGGCCTTCCTTCAATTTGCAATTAAACAATTTCAGCCTAAATATCTCCATGTGGAACGCAATGAAAGCAGACATTGTGAAAGTCATGTGAACTACCTACTCGTCCATTTCTCATCTTATTAACAATCCCTATCAGTGCCAGCCTCCATTACAAATAAATTTCCCATCATGCGAACTGATAAGAGAGAAGCCGGGGTCCTAATTTTCCCTCCACGATGTGAGGCACGCAGTTCCTTTAATCATCCACCGGGAGTGCCGAGGCACCATTGTGTGCCGGGATTGATGCTCTCCTTTTAAGCAGCTACCCATTTCACCAAAGATACCTGGATGCCTTGGGCTGTCTTCTCTTTAAACTAATGCTGAAGATGTTTAGTGGTGAGGCCCCGAGTCCATGTTCCAGTCAATAGTTTTACAGAGGGCTGTAAACAAGGAGCTGTTTTGCATCTTGGTCACCCAAGAAGCAACACCGAAGTACAGGGGAGAAGCCGCACCGTTATGCAGGCGGCCCTCGCTGTTGTGGATGCCCAGGCACTTACACTTTCATTCCCTCTGCAGCAAATTGGCTGCCATCAGGGTCTGCCCCGATCTGCCTGCTAAAAATGAAGACTGAGTCACCTCAGACAGGCCTGTCAATTTGCTCCCAATACCAGAGGACAAACAGGCACAAAGTCTCCCCTCCCAGTCCAATTCTCAAGCCTAATCAACTAATCTGAACTGATGTGCAAAGAGGGAAAACTGTTAAATAATGTGCCGGTAGGTCATTGGATTGCAGCCTCTTTCACTGCTATACAAAAAATAAAAACAAAAACATATAAAAAAAAAAAAAAAAACAAATAGATCCTCTTTTCCTTTGTGAACCAAGGAGGGGACACTAGCTGCAATACACAGCAGTTGGGGGCACGGAGAAAAATTATTAATCGCAAAATAGAGAGTCCCATTTATTGGGGCGGCTGTTACGTTCACTGCACCTGTCACAGGAATTTTCTGTTTCATTTAGATTGATGTTCTAGGGGTGCTAGAAAGATGGCGTCTTTATTTCATTGGCTGTATAAAGGCTTTATTGCGACGTGCAAATGGAAACAAAGAGCAGGCTTGGCGCGACCAAGAAAAACGTGAATGGTCTTCGGCCATTGATATAAACAGCAGCGAGGTAATTGAGGTGTTTCTGCACTCACAGATAAAGTGCTTTTTCCCAGGCTAAACAGCTCAAGACTCTGAGCCAGAGCTAAGGTTGCTATGCATTTCCAAAAACTGAGTTTACCGACACGCAGTCTGCTCCAGCCTAGATTAAAAGGACTTAATTCAAATCTTTCCAACATTCTCCCCAGGTGAATAACGGTAATAAAGAATTATGGCTGTAAAGTATCATTATAACAAAGGCCTGAAATCCCTAGGATGCAGTATTAAATTAGACAGTTTCATCTCAGCTGGATTTTTCAGTGCCAAGTGCTTTAGATAGGGTAAATACAAATAATGATTCACAATATTGAAAAAGACTGGAGGGAATTAAATTATAAGAGCTTGATGAATGACGTCCAGCAACAAACGCAAAACATGGCTTCACAGTGAGATGTACCTCTTGTAAAATAATTTTTTTATTATGATGAAGGGTAAAACTTTTCACATTATGCAGAGTGCACACACAGCAGCATTACCACCTTCTGTCGATAAATAAGTTAACGACACCAGTAGTTAAACAAAGCAAAACAGCACACAGACAACTGAATTTGAACAATTAAAATAAAATATTCTACAATTTCATTATTATTCTGAAAGGAACGCAAATGAATCATAAATGGCACATAGGTCATTCTCTATGATTGGCTATGGAGGTGTCTATTTCACATAGTAATTACAAAGAAAACAATGTATTAAGTACTACTACCAGCTTTGGACAGCAGGTGGTGCAGTTGTTAGGGTAATTTATTTAAGGACCTGGTGGAACACCAGCGAGAGAACAAATGATTGAGTAAATCATTCAACTCAAACCTCTAATTATGTAAATATTTTAGAGAAAATCTGCATTACTTGGTCTGATGGTTTTGAAGAGAATACCATTTATCTTCATATATTCCATTTTTATCTTCCATAAAAGAACATTAGAACTAGTGTACTACCTCAAAAGATCACACATGCAGTCTATATTTTGCTTTCAGGCTGGTGTTTCAAGAAAATCAAATGCAGTTTATGGAAAACTAAATGGAGTCACTGTCCGATAATAATGGACTGAACGCTATCATGGGCAAATGCTCCTGATTAATTAGGTACCCAAAGGCATGTTTCCTTAGACGGATACTCGCTGAAATCTCCTTGTATGAGTACAGACTCAAATGACACTCTCCTACCCTCATAATCTGACATCCAAAGACACCATGCCTTAAAGGCACCTGGGAAATTTGATTCTTTCAATAACAGAAATGATTTCTAACCCCTACTGTGAATATAAAATATCCAGTGGGGCATTTTAGGTTCTTATAGACCATCTGAGACAAGCTGTGTTTAAGAGACCATTCACACACATGTCTGACGTAGTCAAACATAGTAAAATTGCAGTTAAATACCAACACATAAGGTGCTGAAAGGTACTTAAGAGGCCGCTTACCATTCCGGATTTTTGCATACCATTTGTTACTCTCCTCAAAAAGCAGCTGGAACTAGAGTACTAGTTTACTGCCATTGTCACATCCGACAGGACCCCTCATTTGTTGCCAGGGCCAGAGATCAGATCCATTTTTGTCTGATTTTAGGCCCATGGAACCTGGAAAAGTAGTCAGTCATGTCCCCCGCTCTGGTGAAAAGTTCAAATCCCCTTTTGATACTTATTTTAGCTTTTTTTAGTACTCCTTTCATTTATTAATTAACTTTGCTGTTTTTTGGTTAAAGCTTAGACTTCCCTTCATCCAAACAAGGCAAAAGTGCAATTGTTATCAATTTATTAATGAAATTACTACTCTCTTATAATGAGCTGCAAATAGCTAAACTGGAAAGCAAAGCTTGGTTTCATGCGGGCATCATATATCGGTTAAAAGAAAGTAGTTCAGGAGTCAAGACAGGGGGGTTGTTTATTACTGTGGGACATAAGAGTTTCTCCTGGAGCTGCATGAGCATTACCTAATCAATGTGTGGGCGAGGAAACAGCCTCCTCGCAAAATGAGTTTGGTGTTTGTCTAAGGAACGGTCTTTCTGTAATGCAATTACTACACCTGCAGCAATTACCCAGACACAGCACCTGTGGATAAATTTAAATTAATTCAGTAATTAAATGTTAGCCATATATCCTAATCAGGGCCTTACCACTAGGTGGTGCTGACACCAAATATTGTACCTTAAATCCATGCTAGTATTGGCATTAGAACACAGAAACCATATGGTACGAATATGCGAAATGTCACATGGGAGCATTTCTTTCATGTCAATAAAGTTGCAGAGTCACTTTGTTTTCCAAGCTACTCAACTGCTAATTGCCACTTATTTTGCAGCTGTGATGTTTTCTGCTATGTACATTGCAGAATGTAATCATTGTGTGAGGTTTTCTTTACCCATCCATCATTCCATCCATCCATCCATCCATCCATCTTTCTTACCTGTTTGTCCTAAGTATGGTCGCATGGGTTCCAGAGCCCATCCCAGAAGCTATGGGCACAAGACATGGAATGACCCAGGAAGGGTGCCAACCCATCACAGGCCACACACACTATTGACACGCACATCGACATAAACAGTCATGTCAAGAAAATAAGGTCAAGTTTGTTCCCCTCAATCCCGGAAAATAATTAATTCAGTCAATTGTAATGAAAATACTACAACCAATCACAAAGATATTTATGTCTACATTATGTATATATTTCACAAACTTATTACTAGATGATACCAAAACATAAATATCCATATTTCTTATTGTCTCAGCAAAAAGAAAAAATTACATTCATTTGTAATATGTGCAGTTACTTAAATTTTTGAGTAATAATTTGACTTTGATTATTTAGAACAATCTAAAAACTTTGTACAATCAATTTGAAATATTTTCAAATAAAATATTGACTTTCTGCAATAGTTATCATTTCCAAATTTAACAATAACCTTAAAATAAATATGTTGCTTGCCGCCACTTCTGGAGTCAAATGGGGGGGGGGGGTTAATTGATATTTTACAGCCAATAAAAGCCTAAATCCTGTAATCTACACTTCCTGTTGTCAGGGGACATATGCACTGACTAAGAGGACGCTACTGCATAGCTAACGGTACCATCAATGTCAAACTATCCTAGTCTGAAACACCAGAGCACAGAATCACAGGGGACAATCATGGGAACAACATGGTCACAGAATGGCAGTGTGAGTGATGTCTTCTTACCTTTTAAAGTCGGGGATAACAGCTAAAGGACAGTAGTACCACCAATTATGGCCGCTTGTCACCAAAGACAACTTAATGCATCAGTCTATCATCAGCCGAGTCGAGAGCAGACACTATGCTTTCTGTAAGTACAGAAAAACTACCCACGTGCATTTCCTGTGGCTGTTAGCCCCCCTGTGGTAGAACTCTGCATTGCACTTTCCAACAGGATCAAAATCCATACATCCAGCCAGTTTATGTAACGGCTTCAGAGTGAAGTTGGACAATGGACATGAATTCAAAGATGAGCACTTTAGAGGAAACAATGAAAAAGAGGAGATAGATAGATAGATAGATAGATAGATAAAGAATAAACAAACAAACAAATTAATTGAAAATAGGACACATACACATAGGCTGCATGTTTTTTTAGCCACAATGAAGGTCTTTCACTGTTTCACACATTGTCTGTTTTTTCCACAGTCAGGAGTTTTCGCTTTTTCTCTATATAACCTAACATCACCCGGCACTATATTCCACAGCATAAATTTACTCACACTAGCATTAAATATACAAGACTGTAAAACCCATGCACACTTATCCACAATGTCTTCTTATATGCTGTTTACAGCAGAACAATGAGCCAAACTGTTGACTCTTTTATTGCGCCTCCTGAACAGACATCAAGCAGAACAATGCTAAAGCAGGCTGGATTCGTATTTTTCCAGAATGAAAAGACAGGTAATGGAATGTAAGGCAGGTTACACTGAATCAAATAGTCAGATGAGGATGTATTAGGTAATCTCAGGATATACATGAGATCCTATTACACAATCTTATTACAGACAATGTGAGCTAAATTTGCAAGCACTGCAATTATAGTTATGAGTTACAAAGTAATACGGACTGTAGGATACAGAGTGAAAAACAACAACACACCACTCAAATGCTGCACTGTCATGACGCACACAAGAAAAAGAGGCAGAAGAAAGAAAGAAAACTATTTTTCCTCCTGGCTTATTAAAAATAAACTATCCGGCCTGTTCACTTCCATTGAAAAGCAGTGGATTTTTTCTTGATTGATATAGTTCACTATAAAGGGACAGTGGCCAACAATAACTGCAAAAAACAGAGAACTCATGGTCCCACTGGAATAAGAGCTTCTGCCCACAAAACGCATCATCAAACCTAGGATAGGTTTGCATCTCGGGAAACCACCGAAACCCTCCCAGTCAATCAAAGACTGTCATGTTTCACCACTCAAAAGACTGGAGAAAAAAAAATGTTCATCCTGCTTGACAAAAGAGAAAGTAGGATTTTAGAAGGAATCCATTGGGTGAGGTTATGTCTACTCACATCACAGTCTGATAAATGGGCAGGGCTCCTACGTTAATTCCCTCATTGTTGTGGCTGGCGTGGAGGATGAGACTGTGTCTGGCTGCCCAGAGGTATATCCACCCCCCCCCCCCCCTCCACACACACACACACACATGCACACATTAGCAATGGCCAAGATGCCATTCTTGGTAAGTCTTGCTCCAGATGTGACTATTTATATTCATTGGCATCATTGTCCGACGTCAATAAAACAGACATTAAAAATGTTGGTCTATATGTACATGGACTTATCTGAAAGTCGTAACACATATTCAGCCTATGGTCAAGCACTAGGACTAGTAAGCAAAGTAGTGTAAGCAAAGACGAGCAAGTGCAGCAACGTGATATTCTATATATAAACAACAACCCGAAGGAAATACAGAGCAGTGTCCTGCATTTGTGATTAAATAAAAGGTACGTGGTAAATATAGCAGCAGAAGGAGCACTAGGGTGCAATTAAACAATAAATAAGTTGCCATGGGGGGAGGATGCAGGTTCTTTTAGGTTCAGGCGGGTAGGGTGGGGGCAGTAAGATGTTGAGGATCCTGAAAGCCTCGGGGAAGAAGGTTTTCTTAGCAGAACTGGCGCCAGTAATGCGATATACAGCTTTCTTAAGCTGCTTTCACAGACACTGCAGAGGCCTCCATAATTCAGCCAATATTTGTACATCTTCTGCAACAGCCAAGAAGGTCAATTCTTTAGGCTTCCTCAACAACCAACTGCTCCTCTTGAGACCTTGCAAGAACTGCTCAATAACCCACAAGCCTCCTCAATAAATCTACCTGTATCCAAAGTTTTGTTCTTAATATCAGTTTACGGAAAGTCCTCGCTGAGCGACACGCAAGCTATTCACATTGTCTTAATGATGATGACTTTGGTGGCCATCACAATGACAATACAAGATCTAATGCATGTCAGAACATGGATCTAGGCATAATTCCATCTCCACCTTCATCCGCACACATCTCTCTGCTCTCTTCTCATTGGATATGGGCAAGACATCGCTTCACCTGACTCCAGTATTTCCATTTCCCAATATCCCATTGATGTTCATGCAAACAATAGTATCAGTAGTCAACATAATCTCATAAAGGCCCCTTTGCACCTATCCTCCAATCCCCCTTCAGGCCAAACCCTTCCCTAGAACACTAAGCCCCTGCCTCTGGGATTTCAGGCTCAATGCTTTGGGTTTCTTGCCACTCCCTTGTAATTTGTTCATTATCTCAGTCTCCGACCTCATGCTAACCTCTCCACTAATTCTACATTATTCCCACTCTATGGAGGGACAGGACACTCCAGCTGGGGAAAAACTTAATCTGCATGCTAGATTTACGTACCCCAATATTCCATAAAAATGAATGATTACTAAAATAGGCTATATCTCTGTCAACAACTGAAGAACTGTTATTGGATACCTCGTGGTAGGATACTCGTCATTCTATACACGGATGCAAAAATCATCAGAAGTTAATTTACACCCTGTACTGACATTCCACATTAAGGGTGACGCCATAGCAATTCAAAACAAATGCGGATGGTACCTCATTCATCCCATGCTATCAGGACATAAATTGTCCATATTATTGCAAGGGTGCTTCACTCTTAGCACTGAATCCATATCCTTTAGTATCAAGCCATGGGCTCCAATAAGAGAGCGGAATTCCTGCCAAAACTGTGCACATTTAATTCGGGTGATGCAGTGATAATTGGGGTTAATATGGTGCCAGAAGTTTGAGTGTTTAGCTATGAATCACTGGTCGCTGACACCATACCGTTTTATCAGGTACCTCTAGTATTGTGGGATAAGCTGCTAGATTCGGCCAAGTGTCTGATGTGCAATTACCTCCTGCTTTGATACCTCATCATATTTGGGTTGATGAGCTGCCCATCCTTTAGCAGATAACGTTGCTCCACCTCAGACATAATATCCCATTTATCTCCACCTTTGTCTATCCCACCTTACAGCTAAGCTGCCATAAACATTCAAAAAGCCACCAGGACCCCTTGGCTGCTATCTCTCCCACCTTGACCACCTTTCCCTCAGGGTCACTGGGTGGTCCTACTTCTCTGTGCCTTGGACTCCCGGCTGTCCTGAAACGCAGAGCTGTCCCCTATCCAAGGGGACTCCAAAGTGATATCCAAAGTGCCATGTTCCAAAGTGAATTCTGTAGTGGTAAAAAAACAGTCATGGCTAGGAGTATATCAGAAACACAAACTATCTTGAAAACACAAACACAAAACATGCCCACATATGACCCCCCCCCCCCACCCAAGGTTTGGTGTCTGGAAAGGTTTGCTACAGTATGTAATTCCTCGGTGTGTCTGGTAGGTCTTCGTAGCTAAGCTGCTCTTTACTAGTGCAATTTTACAATTTCTTTTGGCTCAGATTTTGGTCCAGTATAATTCCCCAGATCCCCCCCCCCCTTTGATCTGGCCAGAATTATATTACTTCCATTTCCATTTTTTTCTGAGAAAATAGACAAATATGCCATTCATGCCATGGAAAGATCACAGAAACGTAGTCAGAACACACATCACAAATAATCACACACACGTGTGTGCATGTGCAACATATGAGTGTGTATGTGCGTATGATTATGTAACTCTTAAATTCATCTCAGTATCAGAGTTGTTTGTCTTCTGATTTGAAAGAAAGTTTTTCCGGCTCTGTTGGGGGTGACAAATGAGGGTTCAAACTAAGCACAAGCTGAGTCCTCACACGTGATACTATAAGATATTGCTTCCCACAAGCAGCACCGTCAGCCAAGACAGGTGTGACTCACAAACATTTTTTTTCCCTTTCCTCTGTGGAAAATATTGTCCTTTTTTTATAATTTATGATTCCATTCATTTTGGCAAAAAGGAACTTCACGGAAAAGGTGACATTCATCACCGCACCTCACGATTGGTCGGCCGCAAAAATGTTGAAATAAACACCTCCGGCTTTTAATTCAGGCGATCCAAAAGCAGGCCTCTCTTAAGGCCTGCCGGCATGACACACTGATCGTCAGGATGATTTCCAGTGTGGCCCCACGCCTCCTAGCATCGCTCTCTCCAAACAGATAGCTCCTAGCGGCTCACTTATGCACAGCGGACCGGACGAATGACGGATGAGTTCACGCCCTCAAACATGGCGGATGAGAGGCAGCAGGTGCCGACTGGTGGGAGCTATGCAAGGCAAAAGGGCTGCCATAAAAACTGAAAAGGACGTGTCTGTACACACCGCACACATCATAACTCTGTGCTTCTAGATGCGTTTAGACCATGATTTACCAGCAACAGCCCAATGACTTGAGGTAGGGATGACAGCTACGTTGTTAAAGATATTAATTTACCAGACGCTACCGTCGTGTACTTGCTTGTTGTGTTAGACGGATAAAGGCACTGATATTTTATATTGAGAGCTAGGCATCCACACAGAAAATAAATATTTACATTGTTAAAATAAATAACCACGTCCGTCGAATGCTAATGATCCTCTGCATAATTCGATTTGGTTAAACCAAAAAAAATACGCTTTATCAACCCTATTACTGCCACTTTGGTTTCCAAAATTCAGGGTTACATGCAGGGTTTGCAGGTTTCATCCTTAGTTTCCAAAGCCTTACAGGAAAGATCAGTCGAGGCTCACTGCAAGTCAGGCTGTTGTTCTGCCGTTTTATATTACAATGAAGATGCCCATGCATGCACAATGAAAACAAGTGCATATAATCTCAGAAATACATGAGAAAATGACAGAAAATCGCTTTTTGACAGCAAGATTTCAAGTACAAGTCATACAGTTCAGTATAATAGATGTTCATATAGTAGTAAGTGGCTTTGAATAATTTCTGCCAAGCTGACTGATACCATGTGGCTAAGGTCAAGGATGTGGAATTCAGGGACTCAGATTTGTCCCCAGAAGGTTGCTGTACAGCCCCTTGGGACCCTGTTACCCTTTCGCTAGTCATAAAAACAGATTCAAGCGTAGGATGAAAGCGCGGTGATGATTAACATACAGAAAAATCAAAATACAGGCTTTGAACATACAGTCGGTCAGCTTATCAGAAGATTATCCATAGAGCAGGCAAAGATTTGGGCCCAGACTAAACACAACCTGGCAGAGCTACTGGTAAAGTCTACTTAAAAACAGAGCTCCCGGTCATACCAGCAAAACGTCAAAATCAGTCAATAGCTTGGGGAGACCCTTGTACTGGAAATCTGATAAAGTTTAAATAACTGGTGTAAAAATAGATTGAAAAGGAGAAGTGAAAGATCACAGAAATAACAGCTCTTTCTGTTCTATTATCAGAGATGGTTTACCAGAGAGATCAGTAAACTGACATATACTATTTAGGCTGTGTACTGCACATAAGCCCAGAGCGTGAAGTGGGTTCATTTGCATGTAAAACTAATTTACGTCACATTAAGCATTTTCAATAAAGCCAAAACCACTGGATTTTATTTGTGTCATAAAGACTGCAGTGCTTTAGGTAATTCCTCATTCATCTCCAAGACAAGTTTGAGGGGATACTTAGTAAGAACATTGGTGTATTGTTGTGTCGTCTACCAATAGAGCCACATCTGTCCAATGGGATGAAGTGTTAAAGGACTGGCTCCAGGTCTGGCTGCCTACGTGCAGATGGTCTAAGAGACGTCCCCGATCTGCACTGAAAGCTTCCATAGATAGTCCTGTGGTCCTGCGCCAGCACCAGTTTCAAGGAAAGTGTGGCATTGTTCTCAACTTCATCACGGTCGCATTTGAGTGATTTTCACGCAAACAGACTACTTCAATCCGGGCATGCATTCCAAACAGGTGAGTACACACAGTACTCAGTCTCATTTGACTACAGTGCTCAGCCTGCCCCCGGGTACTGGGCCTGTCTGCCACCGCATCCTTCCGTCCCTCGCATACAGTCAGACGGGGGCCACCCAGGGACCCCAGCCTCAGACGTAGGTGCTGCCATGTGGCCTCAACACCCTGCAGGCTGGGGGGGGGGGGGGGGGGGCAAGACTAATCACACACTTCAATTCAAGGGATGAACACATGCGTGATGTTTCCTGGCTGAGAGTTGAAAGATAACCACAGCGGCTTCTCTGAGGGTGTGGGGAGGGGAGTACCGACAATGACTACAGACAGCCCACCATATTCCTCTGTTTTGCTCATAAAACAGTAATCCTCATTTCTTGCCATTCACAAAAGCAGCACGAACACTAAAAGCGCTTAATCCGCAGCCTTTGGCGCCGCATTGAAGGGAGAATCCATTACAGATTGTGCTGCAGGGGCTTTCATGTGGTGGGTTTTTACAATGGAAACAGGAGGCTGCCCATTTGTAGAAGCCTCTCTTGCTGCAACCCGATATAACAGCAAGCTTTGTTTTCAAGGGTCTAGCTCCTTCAGTGAGACTGGTGGAGGGGCGGGGATGTGGGTCCGGGGTCTCAGCGCTACAAACACGGCCATATCGACATTCTGAACCCCCATCGTGTACGGCTGCTTCAAACTCATCCTGTGCTGCTAACATTCTGGTGAAGAGACGCTGTAAAAAAATGTACTGAAATGGTGCTTGAACTGGCACTTAATACAGCACGAAATGAAGATTGACTACACCAAAGAACAACTTTTCAAAAGGGCAAAACTGAACTTCAAATTGAGCAATACATTAACACCTTAGTTATATAAATCTTAATTAACACAAAACGCTTAACAAATTTACATAACAAATTATAAATAATAAATAAAACCTAACCCAGCAACAACAGTTTTACGCTAAATAACTTAACACCTTACATATATGTAAAAAATATAAAACTAACCCAACTACAGTAATTCGTTCCCTCCTTTACACACAGTCATCTGTTGCATGTCCTAGTGTTGGAATCCTTTCGGGTGAAATACAGCCACACTTTAGATCCTTCGGCTTTAAGCATTTTAACCGTGTTACCGGCTAGCTAATGAGAGGCAACTGCTGACATCACAGCAAGCGTAACATTGACTAACGATGTCACGTGAGGCACGGCGATGCTTCTCTTGCCCGGGGCATCACGGGGGAAATACTTCAACCTACAGCTCCGGCATTAAGTGGCACTGAAAAGAGCCATTGGAATCGGTGGTGCCGTACGGTCTGGTACATGTAACATATGATACCATCACCATCAGAGCGTAAGTAAAACATAAGTATTAGTCACTGTCCACAGAGTACAGCGCCTGGATGACTTTCAAACCTCTTCAGAAACACTCCAGCTAGATAACAACTGCAGCCACTCAGACCCAACAACTTTGCTGTGCATGTGCCGAATGTTCTGATGTTAACGGAAAGCCCCAGACAGATCTGCTGCTCTTCAAACCATACGCTCACAGGATGAGCTCACAGGTTGCATCCACCACTTCTGCTCTCACTTCTGCTGGTGACTGGTGACCACTTCAGTCATGTGAATTTTCTGAATCTCTGTACAGAAGCCCTTCTCTGACGTTGTACCCCGGAGGTCTACCTGGGTAGTAGTTAGGGGCTTGTAAACAGATGGTTTGAAGTTCAAGTCTCAGGAAGGGCCTTGGAGAGGAGGACATTGAGAAATACGCTGAAGCGAACGCTGAACTTATAAATAATCATCAAACGATATGAGCTGAGGGGAAATGGATGTCATATTGAATAAATGTATTAGGTACACAACTACACCAAAAATGTGAAACGATTCCTGAGAATATTCTATATTGCAGACACTCCTAATCAAGCTATACTCATGCTACAGCTTCAGATCGTGTTGGCTGGTGCTGGCTGTGTCTTCGGTGTTATTAGGGTAGGTAAACAGATAGGTCAGGGCGCCTACAATCAGGTAATTAGGACACATTTCTGCACTCACATATGCTGCCATTGAGGGATTTTCACTTTGCAGAACAATGGCTGTTTAGAATGTCTTTCAGAACTGTTGTTTCTATGTTAATGGAGCTGGGTGGTGTTACATTTCTGATCCTTTTTCAAAAAACAAGCACTTCTCACTTTGTACTCACACAGCTCTTATCAGCTATTAAAGTCTTGATGACAAGCTATATATTTTTGTCCACTTGTGTTTGGTTCTAGCTTTTATCACAATACAACCACAATATATCAGTATTTACTGTATCATATAACTGAATGAAAAAATCTTTTGGGGAAAACAAAGCACTTTTTTTGTCAATAGCACCAATAAACCCAGGCCCCATACACAACAGTATTTGGCCAAATTCACCACAAAAGGTAACTGTTTCACAAAGAGACACAAACAGTTATGCTTCATGTTTTAATACCATATAGCAATTTGACCATATAGCAATTTGTTAGATAATTACAGCACTTCGACAATGGACAGTCCGTAATAGCACCAACTCAATTTTCTACATCTAATTTTACCCTCCATCAAATCCATAAAAATCGTGCCTGAATCCAGACAGTAAGCAATTAACAGCATAAAACCCCGTATCTAGTGAAAGATCAGTCATAAAGAACATAAACTAATTCCTCCAAAATAAATTCAATTATACCAAACTAAGCTGAAGGAACAGGTACACAAAACACTGCTATATACAAGATCCCCTTCTATGGCCACGAAAAACAGAATCAGTTCAAGGCTGCTTTGTTCACCCTACTCAGAATTTCTTGTTTGAATCTCTGTTTAAAAAATAACGTATTTACTCTTAAAAGACCAATTTAGTCAACAAATACCAGTAGACCACATGCACTTTTAAGAAAATGGACCAGTGTACTGTAAATATCTTTCTAAACACAGCTAAGAAAGGATGAAAAATACAGTCCAGTTAACCGCTAACAGCAGGGAAATGCAGTTCATCTTCTGTTAATCACTCCCATGTGCTTGTATAGAACTATAAAAGAGTTTCAGAAGAGAAAAAAAATCCTTGTTTATGCATTTCCATGACATTTAGTGTAACCAGGCCTGGACTGTGAGATGCTGACTTGCCTTCTGTATAAACTCTTTCTCTTCTTTTGTCCTCCAGTATGATGCAAATTTTATTGTTATGTGCCATAATTTATATTGGAAATCACTTGAGCTGTGTGACACCATTATCACTCACTTTAATTCATAAATGTAGCACGTTGTAGCCAAAAAAACCTTGATCAGGATGATATTATTAATGTGAGTTAATAAAATGTGAAGGATAACACTGGTTTCTCCCTTTCAGGCACTGAAAGCAACTTAAATTCATCACCCTTCTGGAAGAATATTTTAACTCATGCATGAATCATGGGGACTTGGAACACACAGGATTGGGGTTTCGCCAGTTCATTGCAGGGCGCAAACAGGCACACATACTCACAACCACAAAGTACGGCCATTTGGCCTGACAACCTGTCTTTGGACTGCAAGATTCAACTCCAGGTGAGCTGGGAACTCCCAGCCACGCAGGGGTGCAGCTCTATGCCGCTCCACATTAAAGACGGGGGAGGTAACATTTTGCATGCAAATCATATGACTAGTGATATGTAAGCATTACCTGTTTTCAAAGCACCATCACACATCTGTTGTTTAATGCTGTTAAATATTCTTTCTGCATCTGAAGTCAGTAAAAAATCTTGGACCTTGAATCTCCAATGTGATGTAGACCCCCCCCCCCCCTCAGAGAATCCATGTGTTTGCTCCCTCTCAGCCTCCTTCCAGGTAGTAAATATGCGGACTGACTAGCAGGGAGTTGGACGGGAGCAAAAAAGCATGGACTGTCTGAGGGTCCCCGCAGACCAGGTTCAGAAACACCGCTGTGAACACCCATCGCTCAGTGTGCGGCAAAGATCTGCCATTGTAACTCATGAAAGAGTCAACAATACAACCATTTCAGCTCCAGGTCTCCTGCAGAGAGTGTGCGGCTGAACACAGCGTAATTGCAGTCGCGACTTCAGACCTGAGCCTATAATTATAACTTACAGTGACAAGAACTTTTCTTAACAGGTGTCTGTTTTTATCCAGCCTTCTTCTTTTCGCTCTGAGAGAGGAGCTAAGTAATAATTTGTGTTCTGCTCGCCTTAGGCGAGCACCTTACCAGACTTTTAGACATCCAGGTAGCAGATCCATGACACCCCCCCCCCCTCGGGAAGGCAGCTACATCTGTACTTTGTTCTTTAACAACATTTCAGGCTTCCCAGGGATTTCTGGGTGTCAGTGGCCTCCTGTTTGCTCTTTGAAAGCGTCACCTTGATTTGTACGAAACAGACAAAGCGAGGGTGACACTGAAATCACAATAACAGACGGCTGACACTTATCTTGAGGTAGCAGAGTGAAGGCAAGATTATACCTCAGTGTCAAATCTGCAGATTTTGTTTTTAATTACCAAAAACTATATTTTCCATATACATCTATTGGACTATCAGGTAAAAAAACTATCAGATCTAAAAAACAAAGTTTCTGACTGTTGATTTACAGTCCATTAAATATTACTTTTAATCTACTATTCAATTCAATTATGAATACCTAATAGAGCTCTGTGCTTTTACTGAATACAGAGGACCTAACAAAAGGCTCATTATATTATATTCTCCGACTCCCACATACTTCTCACCTGAATCACTTACTTTCTTATCTGGAAACAGCAGTAAGCCAGCCTGCCCAATTATTTTACAGGAGGCCATGTCTTCTGTGTGGGGAACCTCTTGCTCTTTACATAGCAGCACCAACCTTGAACAATGGGACATAGAGTAAACAAAGCTGAATTCTCCCCCCTCACTCTTTAGACACATAACCCCCCTATAGGAAAAAGAAGGAAATGTATTCCAGAAGTAGGACATCCCTCTCCTGGGAACTAAAGAACAAGTCATAAGACTGCTTTGAACCCCACTATATAGTCAAACCTCAACTGGGACCATTATGTCAAATGGCTAAAGAACCACATTGCATTTACGTCATGAATAAAGGAGACTCAGCGCCCTTAAACATTTAATCTTGAGCCAGACGTTTCCAAGCTGTCCTACTGGAATTATTACACACATCTCTTAGTAAATGTATTCCTCTCTGTACCTAAGACCTCCGTAATCATGCGGATCTGTGCCAGGATATTGTGATGTCAGCACAGAGCAGAAAAATAAGTTATTCATAATTCTTTTGCTTTCACCAAGCGAAGGATGCCATATGCTACAAAGCGAACAGCGGGAAGGAGGTTTTTTGCCATTTTCGGTCACATACCTCTTCGCACATTTATAAATACTAACCATTCAACCATTTGTAATTGAAATTTAAATTCTTGAATTATCCTATTTTGCCTCATCTAAATGATTAGTAAACGCTACCTTTCATTAAACAGGTCATAATACTCTGCATTTTCTTGGGCAATAGAAATAACTTCATATGTATATAGAGTCCAACTGGAAAGCTTTCAGACCGTTCCAAATTATCCACATGTTATGTTACAGACTCACTTTAAAATGGATTCAATTCATTTTAAATGATCAATCCAGTCAAAATATGCCATAATGACAAAGCAAAAATAGGCTTTTGTTAATTTGTTAAAAATAAAAAAAAACTGAAATATCCAATTTACATAACTATTCGGGCCCTTTGGTATGACACTTGCAATTGAGCCGTACTTCTATCAATGGTCTTTGAGATGTTTCTACAACTTGACCTGTGCCATATTGAATTCATTAGACATAATTAGGAAAGGCACAGATTTACCTATATAAAGCTTCACGGTGGATGGAGTTTGTTAGGGATAAAACCAAGCGATGAGTTTAGAGATAAATCTTTGAGGAGTGGCAAGATAGGACTGTAGCAAGAAAAGATCTGGGGAAGGATACTAGGGAATTTCTACAGCATCCAAAATGCCTGAGAACACAGTAGCCTCCTTCATCCTCAGATGTAAGAGATTTGAAACCACCAGCAGTCCCTGGAAATTGAGTAATTGGGGAGAGAGAGCCTTGGTCAGGTAGGTAACCAAGAACCTACTGGTCACTATGAATTAGATCCAGGGATGCTTTTTGGAGATGGGGGGACCTTACTGAAGGACAACCATCAGTGCAGCACTCCACCATTAGGATCTTTATGATAGTGGTCAGACGGAAGCCATTTCTCACTAAAAGGCATTTGACTACCCTTCTGGGAGTTTGCCAAAAAGCACCTTAAGGACTCTCAGACCAAGAGAAGCAAAATTCTCTGGTCTGATGAAACAAAGATTTGGTCACAACGTGATTAATAAATTAACAAAACACTCCAAAACCCTGATTTTGTTTGTCACTGTGATTGTTGTAGACTGATTATATGAAACTCATTTTAAGGTGAGTCTGAAACACAAAATGTGGACAAATTGAAAGGGTCTGAAAACTTTCTGCATGCACTGTATATATATGTAAACACATACACACTTTGTGTGTGTGTGTGCGTGTATGTACATAAGTGCACACACACACACACACGGAACCTAGTTATATTACTTTATATGGTCTAAATTACAATATTTCTTTGTGATACCGCTTGGCTATAGTTCTGACCAGCCACATCTGTCAATGCTCTCTGAAAGAAGTCAAATTTCTGGCAGAAAACTTCCTGCAAAACGGAGGTCAGATGGCTTCTGCCGGTGTGTAGTGTTTACAGCCTTCTTATGCAAAATGCCCATCAATAGCAACCAATCTTATCTCACTGTTCAGCCAGCAGAAACACTGAGCCTTTGCACTCAATTGTTTTTTCCTGTTTATAAGGCGCATTGATGGAGTTTACAAATTAGCAACCCTGGCCTTCGTGTAGCATTGGAATAAAGTGAATAATGTCCTCATCACGCACGGCTATCAAATGAGTTTTGAACAACTTTTAGTACTTCCCTTAGATCCAAGGAGAAACTGTCACCTCAGGTGGCACATAGTCCATCTCAGTGTTGAAGAAGCAAGAGAAAGACCAGAGATGGCTGCAGTGTTTGCAAATTCTTTCTGTCTGCTTTTCTTCAAGGTTTGTTTCTATATGTGTTTGATCTTGCTATTTTTGCTAAAGATCAATTTTTAAAGTACATTTGAACAACACTGCAGAATGAAAGGCCAAAATTCTGTCTGGCAGCCATATCAGCGGCCTGATGTGATCAGCATCTCTCGCTCTCACACACGGGTCAGATTTCCCATGGTGTCTGTCAGAGTTCCCCGAAGCGCAGCACATACCAAAACATCTACAAGAGACAAGAATTTTGCACAACAACTGCAGGGAAGCGGACAGGCTAAAACCGGCAGACATGATCACAGGCCCTGACCAACCTCCCATAAGGCGTAAAGCTGCCGTCACACGCCCCAGACGGCATAGATCATTAGCACACAGAAAGCAGCGCTGAGATACGATCAGGGCAGATTGCTGATAAGCTCCTATTCTGAGGTGCCACAAGCAAGGAGCAAAGACAACACCTGACACCTTATGGTTTGAGAGCCGCTGTATTTAGATAAAGGCTTCCACACCTTTAATAGGATGTCAAATCACATACCAGGAGTAATATGAGGGAGACTGGGTGCTTTTTGTGAGTATTACTGACACTCTTATATTCATTTTACAATAGGAAAATTACCATTTTATCTGCAATCTTTAATTTTATTATAGTACACCTGTTTAGTTATTGTTCTTCCAAACATTCAGTAACATTATATATGGTTAACATTGATACAATCTATTTGAAGTAATGTAAAATAATTCCATTTACTCTTAGTAGAAGATTTGCAGATAGTAACAATAATAATAACAAAGGATTCCACATTCCCCATCATAAACTACCCCTGAAACACAGTGCTGTAGGCCATACGGGGGGGCATTCTTTTCGTTATCTCTCCAGCATTCCTTCACTTCATTTTAATATTCATTCTTTTCTTTGACTTGGGACAATCACTGCAACTGGTCACGTTTGATTTGTATGGCAAGCAGAAAATTACCCTTTTCTGTCCTTACCACTGTCAGTGGATTGAAAGCCCTTGCATTTATCGATCAATATTCCTTAATAATAAAAAAAAATACTTCATAAGCTTAAATTTTAATTACCAAAGTACGAGAACTGGGTTAAAAAGAAATGACTTGCAACTATGTAAGAACCTCTTCTCTCGTGTATTTGCATTTCAATAACTAAGCAGCCAGACAGATAAATGAAGTCGTGTTGTCAGTACAAACCACAATAGGGGCAAGTGAGTTCCATTCTACGGATATTTGTAATCTAACGCTGGGCATTATGAGATTAAGTTAATTAGTGATTGTGAAAGGAAAGAGTGAGAAAGGAGGGAGAGAAGCTGACGGCATGTGGTTTGTTTACAGTATAATATGCCAGGTCTCTAAAGTTTCCAATAGTACATCTTTATCATACGTTAATTTGTAAGCATGGGTGGGGTTAGGGGGATTTTTCATTTGGTTTAGCGGGCATGACCTTAACTTCACCAAATGTTAAAAGCAATTGGCACGATTGATGGGGAAAATAAAAAGATTTTCTCTTTAGTTTAATTCAATTCATATTAATATAGGCCTAGCCCAGTTCCCGGAGCACTTAGCATTTAGCAATAAGAACATAACAGACATAAGGCACATCTGTACTGCCTCTAAAATATTTATAAGTGACACATCAATAAAAAATATTTGCACACATAAACACCTTAGAAATTCTTTACAAATAAAGGAGTATTTGTCTCCAAGGGCAAACGGGTGATAGGATGGAGTACTCAGTAAAGTAGATTTTTATTTTTTTCTAAAGTAAGACCTGCCTGTGCAGTTCTCATAAGCAAACCCCTGTCCCTACCTCCATTTTCCGTTAGCTCTGAACTCCTCTGAATCGCTGCGTGTTGTTGTCTTCCCACAACAATAATTCATGGGGCATAATGGGGAACCATCTGTTTTGTGTAGATACTTTGGTTTTCAAACACGCTGTTTTTTTCCCACCCCCCTTTTCTGCCACCCCCGCACTACATAAGGTCTGTTGTTTAACTCCTCTGGGACGAGGGAAGTCGACAAGCACACAATGCCGGGCCGCTACTCCGACACAAACATATCTGCGTGTCAGGGGACTGAATCAGTCGATAAATCAATGTTTCAATGATGACGCTACACCACGTACAGGACTCCAAGAAATGTTAATAAAAAATCTAACAGGAGATGGTGTGTTTGGTATGACACGCCACGTCCTCATTTAACCCATAGTCTAGCTCACACACTGCACGCCTCCCCGATCACGCGAACAGGTGTAATTAACTCCGTCCAAGGACATTCTTTTTCTTATCCCTTGGGTTGGTTACACTCAAAAATATTCTTCAGATGTGCAAAAACGGTGTTAGGAGTGTATTTAAGCAACAGTGCATATACCCAACGTCTCGGATAATAAAAGTCAATACTACAGAAACAATGACATGCAAACGGTATAGTTTTAAGTGCTGACTGTTTTGTTATAAAACCATATACCCAACATCTCCCATAATAAATGTCAATACTACATGAACAATGACATTAAAACGGTATAGTTTTAATTTATATGTGCTAATTAAATTTAATTCTGTTTGTATTCATGGCTTGGAAGCAGGAGGGACTATCGCCCTGCAGAGCTGTGCTTTTTCGTCACAATCAACATGCAATGACTCAAACTTGGTACTTTTAATGTGGTTTACAAGCTAATTTCATTTAAAAAATTATATAGCTGCGGTGTTCATTCGTGCAAAATTATACAAACGAAAAAAGCAGAAAGTCTGGGGGGCGGTATAACTTTACTGATATTTAATTATAGTTTAAACTTGGCATTAAATTACTAAAAGATATGTTCACATGAATTTTTAATTCTGTGCTCTGAAAGCTACATTTGGGGAAATTCGTATACCGTTATTGATAGTGAAAATGATAGTACCCCAGTGTTAACTGAGCGTGACAGTGAGTCATGAATGAAATTTACAAATCACGCATGGATGTGTTTGTACTTTTGCTTGGCCAAACAAACGCGTGTGGGGGTTTTTCTAAGGATTTTACCAAAAACAAATTAAAAACTTCAATTGTTTCGTAGTAGCCTACATCGGGTCGAAATATCCTGTTGAGAAAAAGGGAGGTAATTTCACACTATCAGCACCTGCACACACAACAGGAAAGGCGCACTTGGGTAACTGCGCGAAACGGCGTGCTTTAACTCCTCCTATAGGGGGAGGAGTAGCTGGTACTGGGGTATTTATAAGTCACAATAACTTAAATCCCATACCAAACTCTTGCTTGTCGTCCACGTGTGTTCTTAAATTGCGGAGACTGCTTCGGAACTGATATCATGTCTTACTATGAAGTAAGTGAATTGTCGAAAAAATTGTGCATGTCAAAGGAAAATATATAATTTTGTTTATATAAATTATGTATATCTAAATAAGTGTTTTTATCTGTTCAACGGAAACGAAATAACGGGATTTTTGTTTCAAATGGCTTCATGGCTATAGTTTAAAGTAACAAATAAAATCCATTTTTAAGATGTGTGTTCAGACATCACATAACGATTCATTGTCTTGAAGATAAGCTGTACAAACTGAGATTATTTGGTTTATTTTAAATAACTCTGCAACCCTGAATGAGATAAACGGTTGGAAGACAGAAGAATGTTATTATACCTGTATATCACAAATACATTTATGTAATAAATTGTAAAGGACTGATTGTTGATAAACGATAAGCATATATTACCACTGCACCAAATGATTAAATTAGCGGCGTTCTCTTATTCTCCTTTGTAGCATATAGTCCTTGACAACAACAACTCGGAGTCCGGATCTGGATCTGACTTTGACATACCCGAGGGTTTAGAAACTCCCTGCGACAGAAACCTGAGCAATGATTTCCAAAGGATATTCCTACCGACAGTGTACGGAATCATATTTCTTCTGGGAATCATTGGCAATGGACTGGTGGTGGTCGTGATGGGCTACCAGAAGAAGTCAAGAACCATGACAGACAAATACAGGCTGCACCTCTCTGTAGCTGACCTCTTATTTGTGCTCACGCTGCCCTTCTGGGCTGTGGATGCTGCCAGCAGTTGGTACTTTGGGAGTTTTCTCTGCGTTACCGTGCACATGATCTACACCGTCAACCTCTACAGCAGCGTGCTGATTCTGGCGTTTATCAGCTTGGACCGGTACCTAGCAGTGGTGCATGCCACCAACAGCCAGACCCCAAGGAAGATCCTGGTAGAGAAAGTGATTTATGTGGGTGTGTGGCTGCCCGCTGCCTTGCTCACGGTACCTGACCTGATGTTTGCCAAGTCCCAGGACATGGACAGCAGGGTGATATGTGACCGCGTCTACCCACTGGAAACTCTTACAACCTGGATGGCCGCTTTCCATTTCCAGCACATCCTGGTGGGCTTCATCCTGCCTGGCCTAATCATCCTTACCTGCTACTGCATCATCATTTGCAAGCTCTCCCGGGGCTCTAAGGTGCAGCAGAAGCGGAAGGCGCTGAAGACCACCGTCATCCTCATCGTGTGCTTCTTCAGCTGCTGGCTACCCTACTGCGCGGGCATCTTTGTGGACGCCCTGGTGCTGCTCAAAGTGATCCCCCACAGTTGCGACCTGGATGAGAGTCTAGCCAAGTGGATCCCAATCACTGAGGCCCTGGCCTACTTTCACTGTTGCCTCAACCCGATCCTCTACGCCTTCCTCGGCGCTAAGTTTAAGAAATCGGCCCAGAACGCGTTGACTGTGAGTCGCGGATCCAGTCTGAAAATGCTGTCCAAGAAAAGAGCTGGTCTGTCATCGATTTCTACAGAATCGGAATCTTCCAGCTTCCATTCTAGTTAACCCACAATTAGTAGCTAGTAGTAAGTTAAATTCAGAGAACATGTTTTGAAATAGAGGCATGAGTGACAACTTGAACTGCTTTCATGTTCTACATGTATGATTCAAGATTTTTGTGTATGTATGTGTATATATATATATAGTTTTATATACCTTATGAATTGTTGATTGCCTATTCTCATGTATATTTAAGCTTGCAATCATTATATATGCCAAAGAAGATATGGAAATGTTCAGGCAGAGCCTAATTGCCATTGATTGGCTACTTCTATTCAAGAATAAAAATTAATTTTGTGCTAGCATCAGTGTTTATTCCAGGTTAAGCTACAAACCAATACTAAGAGACAGACACACAAAAAGTATTACTTGTATTTTATGATTGAACATATACCCATAAAGTCAACTGAATTTGCCACCTTCACATATCTACATACTCTTATACAATTTGTAAATAGTCATTAGCTTTTTTTTTTGTTAGCACTTATGTTTACTGAAAAACTGTTATTTATTAATGCTGTGGTTCAAGTAAGCTGACAGAAGCAGGGTTCCGTGTGTGTACAAACAATTCCAGTGGCTACTTTGACTATTAAGATGTTCAGAAATAAAAAATTGAAAGGAATCTGCTTTGGGTGATTTGTGAAATTGCTCACAACGTGATATTTGCTCAGCTCTGCACACAAATGCTCTGTTAAAAGATGCGCGATCCTTGCAAGTGAAGGGAACAGGGTGGGGAGGTGGGTGGGTCGATGTGAGTGTGAAAATGTGACCACCTGGGCTGACTGAAAGGAGGATGAGCGAGAGAGGGGTCCCCGCAATGGCTGTGACATCTGTCCTCATTTTAATCACTATTATTCCTTTCCATTCATCGGGGGCATGAAGACAAAGATGGGGCTCCCCAGAGGCCTGATTAGTTGGTGCAGGTCACAGAAGATCCAATGCACCACCCCCCCCTTCCTCAAAGCAGCGCACGGCCGCAGCGCGTCAGTGTCTAATTAACGTCACCGCGTGTCACCAGAAGGATGGATACCTTGCTAGTTTTTGCCATTGTCTGTGTGAATGCCTGTCAGGACTGGGGTTTTTCCCGCCGCCTGTCAATCATCTTCGCCATGAATGTCTATTTTAGCTAAAGCATATTGTGCAAAGTATTTGAAAAAGAACACACAACAGCACAGCAATTAAGAGACATGGAACAATGTGGCCTTCATACCTGCATCACTAGTACAAATACCAGATCTTTTCTAATTTGGTCTATATTCCTCATTAAAAGTTAGTTGCATTTCTAATTACATGGTATGCGCATCTATCCAGATCTCTTTGGTGAGTCATAATGCCAAGGAAGAACAATCATGAATAAATCGTACATATGCATTTGAATATAAGATGCATATTACTATGCAAAGGAGGGGGCAAGACTAACATTTAGCATATTTGCAATAAAGAATGATGAATGAAAAAGCTGTTTGCATGTTCTAGGGGTCAGCAGAGCTGGTTTTCCGAAACACTTCATCTTAAATATATTCTCATATACCAGAGACGGCAATTACAGGGGCATATGTATTGGTTTGCTAGTACTGGATCCAGAGTGAGTATGTGGGCTTTGATTAGCATGCAGCTAATGTGCTCTTGAGGCTAGTTTTAAATATATATAGGACTGTGCTGAAATTATAATGGAGTCGAACCAGCAGCATAACGTTTAATGGTAAACTAAGCCGGAATGCAGGAGGACTGAGTACGCATTGCGGCAGCCACATTAACATTAAAGCCAGCTACTGCACAATTAGCATAACTTTAGACTAGAAAGTAGGTGTCAAGTATCTCATCGGGGCAGACTTTTCATACTCTGCTTGTCTACTTGTCAATATGAAAGGAGGAAGAATAGGCAATAATGTTCTCCCATGGAAATAAGGGCGGGGGGGAGGGGCAGCATCCCATTAATGTGAAGGCCCAGCTGCTCTTCTGTCTAAATATGGAGCTGCGTCGTTTACGCTCCTTTAGCCCCAGCTGAGACCCCCCTTTGGCTCCTTAATAAGTACTTAAAAGCACCTCTTTGGAAAAGGGGAGGATGCCAAATTATTACAGAAGGTATAACACCATCATCTGAAGTGCATTCAAACAGAGGTAAAACATGCACATCTGTTCTGCCATACCTACACCGGAGTATGGCAGCTGTTAGCTAATGGCGTGTGTTTTGTAATATTGTAATAATTTAAATTAAGTAAACGTTTAAACAGATGCACCGTTTTTTTTGTGATTTTTGCCTGTGCAGGAAGTGGAACGGTGCACCCCACGGGTTATAAAAGGTCAGAGGGAAAAAGCTATTGACGTACACAACACAGGAAATAACTTGCATCTAGGACCATTAGCAATCGCATTGAACTACTTCAACGGTTTATTGGCTTAACCCCAGAATAACAGTGTGGGACTGTAACCTAGCTTGCGTTTCAATTCATTATTGACAGGATGTTTATCTAAGCGGGCTTCGGGCATACAAAGATTACAAAATAAGTTTGTCAGTATCTAGAGATGGAGTCTTCGATAAGATATCTGGTTGAGGTCTCCCTTTTGGAGGGTATATTGTTTGGCTGAGGATGTGACCATCAGAAAGGGCAACTTCCTGAACCAGGGGATCCGGAGTTATAGCCCTCATTAACGGCGCTCTGCAGGGGCTGCGTCTTCAACTGCTCCTCATCGGCCACTGCCGTTTTGCAAGGGATAGATTGTGTGAAATGTGTAATGTTTATTTCCATGCATTTATTACTGTGATTAATGATTCTTCAGAAGAGAAGCATGTAATCTACCTATACTATCAGAGGGAAAACGAACAATACAAGACAATAAACAAAAAATAAACCTAGCAGAGGCAACACCATTTTGAAATATAACATTATTGTTTTCTGTTTATGTATTTTTTTCTATTTCTTTTTACGCATTAGACACAGATTGATTCATATTGTGACTATGTGTGGTTTATATGGTAAAGAGAAGGCTGGGCCAACACAGTTCATTATATAAATATAGTAAATATTTCATGCATACAATGTAATCTAAAATATATGTGCCAGATGCTGATATTGACATCATTGTTTTTACCATAAACAAAACAAATAAACAAAGATTTTCCCATTCACTGCATTTTTTGTCCCAAGATTATTTACACCGATGTTGCAAATTAAATTAAAGTAAGCAAACTATAAAATACAAATGTGACACCCCCCCTCCACCCCTCCATGTGAAATGATGCTTGTCGGACGCTGGAAAAATGGAACTGAGGGATGCAGTCGGGTACGAGGCCTTTGAATTTCCAGTGGAAAATAGCTTAAAGGCTGATTTAACGTTTTTTTTTTTTTTTTTTTTTTTGAGTGTGGAAACTGTTTTCTAAAGACCCGCAGAAACTTCAACTGAAGTACAACTTTTAGTTTTCAACTCTTAAGCTAGGGAAGGTTCTCCCTGCGTCGTGTGGCATTTTTGTATCCACCCACAAATAAAAATGTAAACGCAACATGGTGACCAGTAAAGCACTACTGTGGAACCTAGTAAAAAATGTCAAGCCTTTTGGTTGCAGAAAGACAGACTTCTTCCCAATCAGGAACTAGTTCTGCACGTTTCCACTGCAAAACAACGGCTCCAGCACAACAGAACAGAAAAGAACCATAATGTTAGTGAAAGTGGAATGGGCTATCATGTACAAACCTTCCGTATACCATAACTGATAAGTTTTGTCTAACATTGCTAGTGCTGGCAGAGAAAAAAATTGCCAGCTTATTAGTGGAATGGCATCTCACAGTTTTATTTTAATCTTTGGAAAACAAAGATCAGTGTGCTGGCCGACTTTAATAACAAATTATAAACATGTCACAGGTCGAATAAAATATTGTGGCGCTTGAGTGGCAGACAGCACAGTTCAATTATTAGCAAACTCTTTTTGCGCCGTCTTTAAAAGGACAGTGGTAAAACAGCGAGCAATAAAAAACTCACACACATAGATTTTTAAGCCTTTAAGGAGACAAAAGTGGATATAGGCGGCAGAGACAGGGCACAGAGTCATACTCTGAACATTTTTTTGGTTTGGCAGCTTATTAAAACGTAAAATCTGAAATAAAAAAACGGAATTAATATTTACTTTAGTCTCACTTCCGTCTACGTAACATTACCATTCTGTTTTTTTTTTGAAACGGGTGGAAATGTGGGCCAGTTCTCCAAAGGCACCAAGCGAGAATTGGTGGAAAGGAGGCAATAATAAATTCAGTCTGAAGGTGGTAAAGCCGGGGACCGAAGCCGGGGACCGAAGTGTGGCAATGCTGGAGTCTGTGTGGGCTTTTGTTCCTGGAGAAATGCAGCACTCAGGAGAACTCTTGCAGAACTGCAAGAATGCGTCAAGTGGCTTTTATCATGTCGTTGTCAATTTTACACTTTGCCACAGTCTCATGCATCTCCAAACTCAAGCCTTTTGCACACATATTGTGTGCTAATGTGGCCTTTGTGTGGAAAACTCGTGAGCCTACCAGGACTTGCCTGTGTTTCCATGTTTACCCCAAGATTAGAAGACACCTAAGTCATGGTCTAGCACAGCGGCGCTGTAGGCATCCTAGCAGCTGCAGGTTTTGATGCTGCCTGCGATCAGAAGGTCGCTCGTTCATATTCATATCTAGTGGCCAGCAGAGTGATTTCACCATTGGAATCCTGAGCCAAGCCCTTAACTTCAATTGTTTTAGGGATTGGCTGATCCTGCCATCTCAACTGTACATCGCTTTGGATAAATATATAAATATATAAATGCGGTATAACAGTAATCAACCTGACCACCAGGACCAAACTCCCGCCATTCCTCCTGTACTTTTGATTTTAATTTGAACTTTTTGTTATCACGAGCTAGCTATTGTAATCCATTAGCTTGGATCAAAGTCGTTTAATAAAACAAATGAACAAAAAAAAAAACAACTTAGCATACTGTAAGTGTAAGATAAGCCATTGTGTGTGTGATTTTGTGACTCGGAGACGAAATATTGCTTATCATAAATTCTACTTTCGGAACTTTATTTATCAAGAGCTGTGCTTATCTCATTCAGACTGCACAATGTCAAAGATGAAAGCATTTATTTATAAAATACTAATGCACCAATTTTTATGCTGGCATGAGCCTCTGAAGGGAACGCATCAAGCAGCAGTAGAGTACCTGACAGCTTCGCCTCCATTTTCACCCGCAGACGCATTTGCAAGTGAGGCACCTGCCTCTGTCATTGTTCGTATTTGTATCATCGTATTTCAAACACCTGGGAGCTCCCAGCCTCTGCGTTTCTCATGCACTTGTTATTTCCTGTGGTACTGTTCTGGCAGGACGAGCTAAACTTAGCTGCTCACAGAGTTGGAGCTTCCCTCGTGGGCCTCAGTGGAGTTCATTAGCCAATGGTCCGTTGTTTTGATCTCCGGCGCACAAGTGGAGGTCAGTCACAACACTAGTGTGCGTCTAGTCCTGGACTCAAAGCAAAGGTAATTCCTGGTCACGATCCAAAGAAATACAATCCATTGTCTGCCAGGAACTGTCGTCTTTGGTTTTGAGTTTTAGGGATGCCTCTGTGGACTGAGGTTTGATGGTACGTCACAAAATACATACATTCTTTCTGTACATTTCACACATAATTATTTGAAATGGCCTTATCTCAAAAGCAGTTAACAGACCAGGGGAATTAAATGGCAGTGAGTCTCTTAGAAGGCCCTTTCTGGAGCAAAAAGGATTTTTGAAACTGCCACCTCACAAAATCAGATGAAAAAAAGTAATTCTGCTCTCTTGCAGCTTTGCTGTTTGACAGAATAACATTGTCACATTTCCTTTAAACTAAAGATGTAAGGCAAGATATGCTTTGCATTGTTCCTACTAGAGAATATGTACTTCAGATTCAGAAAGTTGATAGGATCTCAAAAACACACAGGGAAAAATAATGTTACAAACACAAATGAAGGTCCTCCATCCCTTCCTTTGAAAAATAAATCATAACAAATTAATACCTAAATGAATAAATGAGGTCTACCAGGACATGGAGAGTATGAGAATTATTCTTGCACCCGAGGGACAGAGCTACAAATTCTGTGCCCCCCTGACAAAATAATATCTTCGGTCCCCCCCACCCAATTTTCCATATAATATTATGTATTCAAGAGCCCCTGTAAAGTGCCCCTGCTTGCACTATTCATTTACTGTGCTTCTGGTCCTGAGTAATCATAGCTCTGAGACATAACTATAAAATACATGACCAGTCCTCACTTGTGTAAAGCAGGTATCTACCTAATCTTCTCCTTATTCTGCTCCATAAACATCTTGGGACGTGTTCAAAGTGAAGTCCTAGAAATTCCTTTGTTTGTTCAAAAACAAGTGGGGTGAAAACAATGGGATTATGCACAGGGTATCTGAAAAGCTGAAGAGGAGATGCCGTCAGCTGGGGGTTAGCTGACAGCTGGTATTCATTTTCCCACATTTTAAAAAACTTCCTTGAGGAAGTTTGGAGAAATAGACCTGGAAGTTTACTTAGATTTGCATGTTGTTAAGGTGGCTTCCTGTTTCGGTGTGTTTGTGTGTGTGTGGGGGGGGGGGGGTGCACAGAAGGAGAGCAGCAGACGAGGAAGCTCAGTAAAACCACGTCTCACAGCTGTCAGGGTGACGTTGGCACGGGACGCGAGGAAGCAGGCCGCTCCTGGAGGATAGAGGATGCTCATTGTTGCAGGATTCCTGTGGTCGCAGGGCTGTTTTTGTCCTCCCCAAAAAAGACCTGTTTGGAAGATAATCGAAGGGAAACCCTCCTCGGTGCATTTTGTGTAGCTGCCGTAGCGTGCCGAGCGCCCACGTGCGGATAAGCTGTTAGCGTGGCACTGTTAGCGTGGCACTGTTAGCGTGACACGCTTAGCTGAACATGCTACACATTACATTCTTTTACTGCAGCCTGCTTATCTGTACAACATGAATGTTTAATGAAACACTATGGTTTCAGCAACATAACAACGTCGTTCCCTGGCAGATGGAATACCATACATTGAATCCAGAGCCAGTAGAGGCCAGAAATAATTTTAAAAAATCATCAATCTGTATTGTACTAAAGAAATACAGCTCACAGATCACGCATCCCATTTTAAGCCTTCCTTAAATATTTCTAGTCACAATAATCCATCTGTAACTTTTAGCTATGGTAAAATTTCCTTCATTTGTGTAGATTTTTCATTATCTGATTAAAAGAGGGAATAAAGAAAGATATCTTGTTTTTCATATTAGTTTGGATGCCTCTACTGGTGCTCACTGAATATCAGATATGAGATCAACAAAAGTTATGAAATTCATTTTTTTTTGTTCATGACCGTGCTGCGAAGCATGTGGTTTCACCTTTTGCGGGAAGGCTTGTTTACGTTTCTGAGAGATGACAGTTCAGAGATGAGTGCACCCACAAAATACCTTAGGGTTTATTCTGCATGGTGTGTCGCCTGCACGATTTCCTGTTTTTATTGCAGGGAATGAGAGATTTATTATCGATAGCTTGCCTGATGCATCCCATAATACTGGAGCATAGCTACTGTGGTGGCCTTGGTTTGCTCTGGCCTACTGTGGTTTAACCAGAACTTTTGTGTTCTTCATTTCGATGTATTCAGATATTACACCCCTGTATTGTAATTTCAAGTCTCAAGAAAGACTACTCAGCTATGTGATGTTCTTGTATTGTTGCAAATGTTTCTACTAAAACTGTCTTTGGAAATGCAAAATCTGCAAAGCATCAACATTTAAGATGACGAAACGTGATAGGTGGAGTTCGTCCAGAGAAACTAACATTGTCTAGAGATCTCATTTCACGGCGCCTTGAGATAACAGCGAATCATCTGCAGTCATCTGTAAGTAAGATCTAACGGGAACCTCTTATGGATTTTCAAAACAGATTTCCTACAAGAAAAAACACAAAAGCATTCATCTAAGTGATGGACTTGGAGTTGCGACCATTTCTTTCATTAACTTGAAGAAATAGAATGGAATGATCTCCATATTTTCCTTCTCTTGGGGATATCCTCCATGTAATATTGTGACGCCGTTGTGTATGACCTAGGTGCCATAGATTTGTAAGGTATTAAAAGTCGGTCTTATCTCCCCGGCGAGGCAGACTCAGGAGTGTGAACATACCACGGATTGATGTGGGCAGTCGGGATCCACAAAAGCTGACAGAAAGTCTGCTCGGTATTCGCCAGAAATCCCGCTGATAGCCGACCTTCCCGGCAGCATTCTGCCAGCCTAACATCACTGAGACTCCAGGTCTTCTCCACAGATGTATTTCCAGATAGTCCAGGAAATACGAAACCTCCTCGAAATGTTTCATAGGTTGTGCGTGAATCAGAAGCATCGTTGTTCAAATGGCTCACCGGCTTGAATAAATGTAATCTAAGCGATAACGCTAAGAGACTTTAAACCAGGGGTGGCCAGTCTTATCCGCAAAGGGCCGGTCTGTATGCCGGTTTTTGGGATAACCTGTATGTCAGCTGTTCAAGCCCAGGCGTGAGGACTCTTTAGCCAATCAGTCCTCTAGTTAGTGACCTAATTAGGGAATTACAGCAAAAGCCTTAAAGTAACAAGTGAGACGGGGGAAGGTGAGGATATCCAGGGTGTGACAGGACCCTTTAGCCAGCTGTGGTTAATTTCTAACAATATAAAATAGCATTCTGCTTCTCTCTTGGCCCAGTCACACCGAAACAGACGCTGAAACTTGGACCTTCTTTGTCACCTTCAGTTATGTTAAACCCAAATCCAGTTTCCCCTTCTTGCTGTCTTGTACATTCTCCCCGGTTTGGTAAACCCCAAAAAGACCAAATAAAGTCCCCGTTCCCTCCTCCCATACCTATGTCATGAGGTTTCGTTTGCTGTCTTGCCTGGAACAAAAGCTTACCAGGCACAGAGTAATGCACTGTCTACTGCCCATATACTCAGGGACGGATTATGGGTTGTGTGGGTCCCTGGGCAAAACGTTCGCGAGCCCCCCCCCCCCCCGACCACCACCAGCACCACAATTCAAGGGCCCTTGGCAGCCAAACGCCCTCCCTCCATGTTTCCATCAGAGGCCCTATA
>JAODUD010000001.1:46886635-46906987 GCA_026784285.1 Stomatorhinus walkeri | reverse complement strand
GGGTGGGGGTGTGTGTTAATGAATATTGTCCGAACAAATGCCTGCAAAGATCTCATGGGGAGTCATTACCAGAGTCACTCATCCAGGACCTAGATTCAATATGGATAATAATATCCCTAAATAATTAATCAGGTGGGTTTTAAATGTACAAAAAGTATGCTAAGCTCCCCTCTACGGGAAAAAGAGCGTAGGTAAATTTACAAGCACCAGCTTATGAACCATCATGCCTACCCAGGAAAATCGCAGATGGCCGATAACCAGAAAGACCAAGTGACTTCAAGTCCACAAGTTTCCGGAAACGGGGAAAATGGCGCAACCTTCTGACGCATCGTCCCCCTGCACGACACCACAAAGGAGCGGGTCTGTTAGTCAATGTTCCCCTTTATCACAGGATGTATTTATCTTGTCTGTCTTGACTGTCATAATATATAACATAGTTTTTGTGTTAAATATTAGATGAAACTTCTGAAAGCTTAATTAAACACACAGTTGCTGGGAGATTTTAGTTGAACACATTAACTAAACTTTACAAAAGAAATCAACATTGTGGATAGATGGTACACAGGTTTATGTATTTGCTTTGGTGCTTTTTAAGCCAATGGAAGCAGAGTTCGACTGAGGGGGAGAAAAAACATTGGTGGAAAATGTTGAAGTAGATTTTCATCTCTGTTTAATTTTTCCTCCACTGGGTGGCTTAATACAAAAAGAAACCTGCAGAATGTCATCAAATGACCTTTTCAGAGGTGTATCTACGTCCTAAAAACTGTTACAAAGCAAAGGGCTTCACAAAGTCAGACAGACTGAAATACCAATTTGACCCTTTGTATTGGCTGAGGTGATCTGAACTGATCTGCTGTCTCTATAGGGGAGTCATTTTCTGGTGTTTCCTATTCTCTGCGTCAGTGTATTCCACCATTTCATTTGTGTAACTGTGCTCAGCAGTTGCCGAGTTAACAGCTCAGTTGCCTTTAGTAGCCGTTTCATTCATAGTTATACTGTGAGCACTGTGCTTCCTTCAGGGCCTTATTCATAAATTCATAATGTGCCTTTCCTGCTAAAGCCGGTAGCCGGCTGAGCGCCTCGTGCTACAATGTGCACTTCATTAATGAAGGAAATGCAAAGAAAATGAAGTATAAAAAGTTCACCGCATCTACAGCAAGTGTCCTTTTCAGCATATCCAGTGTTATTTAAGTCCAGACAGAAAAAAACGCCTTTATTTTTCTTTTCATATTTTATTCATTATTTGGCAGTCATTTGTTGGTGAAACTTGGATCCGTGCAACACTTCAGTTGAATGTTCGTTTATTTTGCTGGAAAAAAATCTGCTGATTGTTCTAGTGCTAAAAGGAAGTATTTTAAATACGTATATAACCTGAGCAAGCAGGTTTTGCTGTTATTGTCTGGCAGATTCTTTGACTGGAAACTGTTGCGTAAATCTAATATGACACGTGCAAGAGGGCAATAACTTAAGACTTTAAAACTGGTTAGCTGTGGTTGAATTATAGTTCATGTGCACATCAGGACGAGTTTAAATAAAAAAAGGTTACAGGGAATTCAAGAGTTGCATCTAGATCTTACCTAGTGTGGTTAAATACTTTTGCAAATCCAGTGTTTTTATTTCTGCTCCCCGGTAGACAGAATGTGTCATACACATAAAATGAACTCAAGTATGCTTCCAGTGGAGGACCAAACCATAATCCACCATAGTGCTGTGGTTCACTCAAATAAGCTTTTTGCACTGGAATAGCAATGTGCAGCTGAATAACTCCTCTATGCAGTTTTCCCTGACATAGATAGCAGATCAGGATGACATAGGATTGTGGAAAGTGTATCAAAACAGCATGAAAGGACTACTCATTGAGTCATCATGCGACTGATAGATGGAATCAATATGAATCACAAGGCTTGGTATTCATCAGTGATTCTCCGTGATCTCCCTAAGGTCTCGATCAATTTACCTTGATTTATCTGTTGATTGAGTACATTGGAAATATTGCATTTCAAACATGATCGCCTCAGTAATTTGTGTTACTTAATGGTCCAAAGGTCGAGATCCTCTGTAACCACTGCTCATTGGCAACAATAAACACAGTGTTATTCTTTTACATATAAATTGATTTTCTTGCCCATCCCTTGAATAACAGCAATTCAGCTTAACACGATTGTTTATTGTGAATCGGCTGGGGTGAAAAACTAGCTCATATAAGGGATGGCCAGGTCCAAGGTTAAATTGCTTATTAATTTGAACAAAAGCAGTTTCCATGAGAGCCTAGCACAGTTCAGAAAAGACAAGCTGTTTTGATAACACGACCTATTAAGAATGCCATGATTTTGCACATTATTTGTATATAATATGTCTTTGTAACCTTTTGCTTAAGGTATCTATCATCATTTTAATGGTTGAGTGTCATGCCCCGCTCGTCCACTCCTCTTGTGTGCCACGCCCCCTCGTTTACCCCATGTGGAATCCTCGTGTCTTTACCAGCTGTTTCTTGTGGCTGTCCTTCGTCTTATGTATTTAAGTCTGCATTAGGTATGTTTTCCCCAGTCTGGTCATTGAAGTCAGTCCTGTCTTGTGCTTGGCCTTGCTTGTTCCTGGTGTTTTTCTTCAATAAATCCCCCGTTTACCGTAGTCCTCTGGCTGCTGCTTCCCCACTCCATACCCGAGTGAACGTGACATTGAGTACTATGTACTATGATTCATTTATTTGTTTCATTTACAGACACTCGTCCAGGTGGGCAAATTTACAAGCACCTGCATGGGAACCATCATATCTGCCCAGAAAATAAAAAAAATGGTGAATAACCAGTAAGACCAAGTGACTCGAGACCAAGACCAAGTCCAGAAGCGTGCAGAGGTTTCCAGAAAAGGGGGAAATGACTCGACCTTCTGGTGCCTCATCCCCCTGCCTGACACCTCAAACGAGAGGGTTCCCCTGTTCATCACAGGATGCATTTGTCTTGTATTTTCTCTCTTCAGAGAGAAATGCCTTGACTGTCATAATATATAATGCAAGTTTTGTAATAGGTAATATGTAATATCCCCAGAAAGATTCTTGTTTAATACATTTATGAAGCTTTATAAAAGAAATGAACATTGTGGATGGATGGTACACAGGTATATATGTGCTTCCCCCCCCCCCAAAGAGGTTTTTCTATTAAAAAAACTGTGAAATGAGGAAAAAAGGACCTATAAAAATTTAGCAGAATGGAGAAGTAAAGAATTATGCACTTAATTCTGTAATTCCCTAAATGTAAATGTGGGAGAGTTGCTGAAGATTAATTAAAGGCTTTTTCATTATTAGTCATGTGATGTTTTCTGAAAGTCTTATTCTTGAATGTTGGCTTTATTTAAAATGTACTTTTGGAAACTTGAGAGAGAGAGAGCATTCGAATGGCAGCCCTGGTGCATAAACACCCATGTGCTTGAGAAGTAATCATGGTGTAACCAATTAATGATCTAAGTTTGCTGCTGCCAAGTTGTCATTCTTATTGTTAATTACAAGTAGCACAATACCTTAATTTCATGTCATTTGTTGTTGTGAGAGGAAAATACTCTATCGACAGCAGTTCTGTTTTTTTTGGCGACACATTAGACATGAGCTGTAGCGAAAATGTGAACCTTAATGAATTTTGTGATGTTTCACCATTGGTTTCTACAAAGGATTAAAATATGCTCTACAATAGTATTGAAATACTCTTGGATAGTATTGAAAATACTCTCCGGTCACAAAGTTCTGTTAATCTCATACTAATCATAGTTTTCACCACAGTATTCATCAGACTCAGTTTGATTACATCTGACATACAAATCATCATCAGTTCCAACAGTTCCAGGAACTCTGACAGCCTCCAGGAAGTAAAAACCATTTGCCAGATTTACTAAACAATTTATGCCTTTGAAGAACATTCTCCTTCTTAGACGACACTGTGGAGTTCCATTTGCATTATCATTTGTCTCGTGAGGATATTATTCTGTAAAATAATTCTCAGTGTAATGGCACAATATCCAAAGGCCATTTTCAAAAATCTGATCCACAAGCTATTCAGTTTTTACTAAACCTCCATTTTGTTAGTGATTGTGAAGATATGTGTTTGTATATATGCGGAAACATAACACTCTGAGTAACACAATGTCCAGTTTCACATTCTTAAATTCCACTCTTGGGTGTAGACATTTTGACTTTGATTTAAGGCAAACAAATGTTCTTCGGTCCCTGATTTTGAAAGAGTGCTGTACACACTTTGTTTATGTGCCAGACTTTTTATCCAAAGCGACGTGAATGTTTGGGGGTGGGGGGGTTATGATTGAGTGGACCAGCCTAAAAGCTGAGGTTATGGTCAAATTACTGCACCCATCTTGGTATTTGAACTGGCATCATTCCGATTACAGGCACAACAGCCCACCGTGTCACACACTGCCCAGAAGCATACTGGGTCCATGACCTAAATGAAAATGACTTGAAACCAATCTCCATCCTCTGCTAATAAACCAAGTCCCTATATAAAAATCGTAAGGATGTCATGCAGTGCCTTCCAAATGCATGTCAATACGCTTTCATCCAATTTCAATTGTTCACTGAATGCCACAAATCACATTGTTATTATTTTTAAAATTATTTTTATGGGCGTGTCAATAATCCAAAATGTCTGCTATTTATTCGTCATCTGTTTCATTGGAGATACACTGCATTATCTTTATAAACGATCTTCGTCATCTGAATGATTTCTTATTGCAGTTGGGGACAAATGCCATGAAAAGATTCTTATATGGTTTGAAGAAATAACAGAGATTTTAAATTGAGATACCTGATCCACAGAAGTCATGCAATTGAAGCAGTGGAGATCTCATTTCATGGTGTCGGGGAGTGGAGATTACGCAAGCTTCTCCAAGACCAATCAGCTTCTTAGACCCAACTGAGCCTTTTGTTAAATCTTCAAAGATGATTTCTTATAAGATAAATCTGGAAAATGTGAGTAAAAGCAGCTGGTCTCATCATTCAGGGTTGTTGGTTTTATTTTTGTTTTATCTGAGCACATAACACATCATGGAATCACGCCCCCAAAGTCTCCCAGTGAACATTGTTGGACAAGAAATCCATTTATTATGCCACATGTGATGCACTTACTATGTTTTAAAAATCTTGTTGTCACATATTGGTGCTGTGAATGGAAAATAGCTTTTAATCTAATTATAGCTAACCTTCTTATTTACCTCATCTAACCCTTTGATACGGAACCAAACATTGACATTTTCCCCTGTGGTTAGTTGGACCTAAGAAGAGCTAATAATGTGCAGTGTAGTGAGGATGTCAGACGCTGTCCACGAGACAGTAGGTGAAGCCATCCTCAAAGGAAAACACATGCACAGTTAAGACCCATTATCTATCGGCCCGATTATTTATTTATTGTTTTATTTATTAATTTGTACTATTTAATGTGCAACTCTGCTCCTTCCATCATTGCCTAAATTCTAAACATTCTAGCATTGTTTAGATTCACATTGTGCGTGCATTATGTCATACCTCGATTTATTATTATTATTTTTTGCACATTATGTAAATACTATGGTCACTGTGTTGTGTTGTGTTCTCTTAATGTGCTGTGGTTTTCAAACTGGACGTGTTCCACACCACAACAGGCAGTATTTGACCTGCCTATCATGGTCATGCAGTGCTCAGCTAGCAATATCGTGCCCTTGACGTCAGTACTTCTTGCTGTTTTCTGCATCTCTGCATCAAGGTAGAATATTTACTTGAATTTTGTGTACTGGCAGGTGGACCCCATTATCTGTTTATTAAATTGAGGTCGTGGCTTAGGAACTGCATTCCCCCATCATGGGTTCAAGGCTGGCTAATAATCAGCCTTATCTCCTTTGTATTTGAGTTTCTGTTTCCCAGTGTTTCATGTTTCCTGTTCTAGATTTGCCCTCATTGTGTTTTGTTTCTAGTTCTTTGTTTCTTACTTATTTTCCTAGTGTAATATTTCATTGTGTTTCCTTAGTTTCAGGTTTCCAGTTTCTTAGTTCTGTGTCCATTGGTGTTAGTTACTTCACCTGTGCCCTTGTTGATTGGTTGCTTTTGATGATTCACACCTGCCCTTTGTTAGTCCTTGTTATCAGTATATTTAAGTACCAGCCTTTGTTGCTTCTCCTGGTGGGTCATTGCTCTTGTTACCGTGTGTAGTCTCTCTGCTTGGGTGTTCTATTCCTGCTTCCTTTGTTTCCCTAGCATGCTGATTTATGGTTCCCTGTTGGTTGTTGCCTGTTTTGTTGGGACCTCTTGTGGTCCCTTGATTTTGGTGCTTTTCCCTTTGTTGATTCTCTTGAATAATAAATCCCTTGTCATGTGAGCTGCTGAGTGGATTGTCACCATGCCACACCATAGCAGCGACGTATTGCCTGTTCTTTGGGATGACCCTGCTTATGCTATGCATGTGGTAAGAGTTGGTAATGCTAAAACTACCCAGCATAATCTCAGCATCGGTGATGCGAGCAACAGCAATGAGGAAAAAGCCATTACAAAGTATTTTGAAATAATGGACCTAAAAACTACATGGATATTTAGGCTCAAACATTTTTTTTTTTAAATCACAAGTTGCTGTGTTTATATATTTCAAATGTTAGAGACCATTATGATCATTTTAAATGAAATATATTTATAGTAACGTGGTCATTATGGGTGAGTAGACAACTTCCTTTCTGTCTACAGCTGATGTTAACCCAGTATTACAGGCTGTCATAACTTCAAGAGATCAAAAGCAAGGAATGAGTTCTGTTTCCAGTCAAAATCAAAACATAAACTCACTGCCCTTATGAAGGTATTACAGAATAACCCAATTTCTGAATCTCTGGCTTATTTAGTCTAATCACATATTGGAAGTGTTTTGTTACAAGTACTCCAATTGCCCAATAACTTCAAAATAATATAGTGCAAAGGATGCTAAAGATGACATCATAACTGATCAACTTAAAATGTTTATATGTGTGTTTAAAAAAAATGTTACGGATCAGTTTAGGGGTTTTGCATTGCACCTATAGCCCCAGAGAGGGAAAACCATGCCCCTTAATATTAGCCCAGTATCCTTAGTCGATGCAGTGTTGCAAGTAGCACACAAAAAAATCAGGGTGTATTTTTCAAGGTACAGCTGATGGACCTCATGTGCTGCTTTATTGTAATGTATCTTTTACCAGAAACCAACTTAGCCTTTAGGCATGCAGTCAAGTTGTATTGTATATTTGCAATCAAGAGGACTTTGGTAAGAACGTATTTATTTTTTTAACTTTTAGTATATTTTTTTGCCTTTTTATGCAATTTTACTGAGTGAAATGAGTAGGGTTGCAAACGGGTGGAAAATTTCCAGAAACTTTCCGTGGGAAGCTAAGCTGGGGAATTTTGGAAATATTGAACTCTCTGGAACACCATATTACCTACAGCAAAGAAGGCAAACTGTATGACACATACAACATAGAATATGACATACAGTGTGTTTTGATACAGATACTTATTTTGGGGTGTTACTATGCACACAATTACTCGCAAGCATTTGGTTACACAGTGATATCACTTAGTGCTGTCTATTTTTTTTTCAATCTGCATTTAATTTTCCTGTTATTGGTTAACTTGCAATTTTGAAAATTTCCAGTTTATACCCTTTGATTCCCATTAATTTCCTGATATTCCCTCTAATTCTCACGGAAAGTCTCCAACTTTGAAAATTCCCAGTAATGAGTGATTTACCATTTAAACAACTTATTGTATTACACTTAATTAGCCACATTTATTTTGGGTAATTTCAATGTACAGTTGTGAGGAAATTAACTGAAAAAAGAAACCTACAGTTACAGAATTGTCTGAAGTTAAAGAGTATGTACTGTACAGTCGTGGTAACTAATTAGCTGTGGTAGAGTCGGGAGCAACAAAAAATAGACTTCGCTTACGCTTGCAACTTGCAGTTTGGTGGGTCGTTGGATAATACGGAAGGTCGGATAAGCGATACTCGACTGTACATAATTGTCTTGTGTGCATTGTTTGCCAAGTGATTTGCAAAGAAAGTGTTAATCTTAAAAAAAAAAACCACTTCAACTGTGGTAAATGAATTTTGAGAGCTTAAATCTATATGTTTCTGTATAAGTAATGTAATTGTTCTTCAGCTATGGATTACATCCTTGATTTGTCAAATGCAATACCAGTGTCATTTCTCTCCCAGCCTCTGGAAAATCCAGGAGGTCCTGAGGATTCAGCTACTCCTGAACATGAAGGAATTGGAAATATGTAAGACATTAAATCATTCCTTTTCCTCATTGCATCAAAATGACTCTAAAGCTTCAAACATCTTGTATTTTTTTTTTTACCAGTGATACAAATGAGACTTTTCATTTCTTCACATACTGTCCTGTATGTCTTAATATTTAGAACCCAAAGAATGGTGTATAGCAAAGCCTCATTAAATATCTTTATGGAAACAGTTCTGTACAAAGTTCTGTACGTGTTTACTCCTACTGCACAGTAACAGCTTTTGCTAACTTTTGCTAGCAGGATTGCACAGTTAAGCTAGTGTCCTTTGTTTGTTTGTTGATTTGATCGATTGATTTTTAAACATGTCCAGTGCATCGCAGAAGTGGCCTTGAGTGTTCATCAACAATTTGAATGAAAAAATGAACAGGATTGAACAATTCTCCCCTTTTGAGTAATACTTTGTCCTTATGGCTGTGGTGTGATTTGTTGGCACTGCTAAGTTTTCTCATCCCTGCGTAATATTTATCTCAATGTTATTTTTTATATGGTAATATCTGATTCCAAAGACAGTCCGAGTGCATCTGGGTGCAGTGATGTTAAGTGCAGCTGTTACCAGTGTGCAACAAATTTAACTATGTTTTTGTGGATTATTATGTGCATTTAGTTATCTTTGGTCACAGTGGTACACAAAGAAACCCCCAATGATTGTTGTATTCTAGGATGGCACACATTTTTAGTACAGTGGTATCACAACTTGTCAGTTATTTAGAGCATTTTAAAAAGCTACTTTCTAAGCACTCTTAGAAACACAGACATAACACGTTATTCATACTTTGACAGCATTTATGCAGTTTGACATGTTATATTAAGTAACACAAGCAAGTCTGTTATTGACCAATAGGTATATTGTTTGCAGCCTTTACACAGACCTTTATGGACCTATTGTTGTTTGAGGAGGATGATAAAGTCTGCAGGCATAAATAACTTCCCAGACGAAACATTTTAAGTAGAACATTGTAGGTTGGTGATATTCCAACAAATTTTGAAGCCCTGTAAATCAACAATTTAATGTCATAATTCACAGAAACATGACATCATCTAACATCACCAACTTGATTCCTCCTGTTGATCACAGAACTGTCAGTAAATTTAACATAACCTGGCCTAACATCTGGGATAGAGTAGTGCGAGGTCTCAAACGCGCATTCTGTTCTGAGAATTCTTGATTTACTGATGTCACTGGTTTTTTTGACACAGATACACAGCGTCCATGACGCAAATTTCTGTCACTGCTCATGAATCGTATACAAGATCACCAAATTTTTGATTGACCAGAAAGACGGGCAAAGGTATGCTGTTCGGGACATATTTTTTGTTTTTATTCATCTCATCTTTAAGCCTAAAATTATGTTTGATGTGGATGTTCTTCACAAGACAGTAGTCAGGGAGGATGAATACTTCATGCCAGGCAAGATGATCCCCATGTCTATTGTACTTTGAGGTCCAGGGCCACATTTTTTTTAATCAAAAGATCTAATTAATTAACTTGCAGGACAACCCACTTTCAGAGCTACAATGTATGACATAGCATATGGGAAATTAATGTGAAAGGTAGGAGAAAGTACAAGATTATATAAAAGGGTAATATATATATATATATATATATATATATATATAATATGAAAAATTGTTTTTTTTTTCCAAATCATATTTTACATTTCTCAACATTATAATGCTGCAGTTTATACGTTTTGTTTGATAAAATTCTCTCTTTTCCATCCCCTTTTAGATTCAGAATGCTTTATCCCTGGACGTTTTGCAAGAATGCATTTTTAACACGGTGCCACGTTCCACTCAACTGGTTGTCTTCGATATATGGCTACGCTCAATGGGAAGGAAGCTCCAGTGGAAGACTGCCTCAGGTGGTTATGTCATCGATTGCAACCACTGTGTAATTGAAAGGTCATCCAATGCACATACAATGCCCTCAAAAATACGTGTGAACAATGTCAGACTTTGTAATTCACCAGGGTTTGGTTGACTACAAAGGTTCTCATTCCGCTCATTGTTAATTCTATCAGTGTGATTCAATGGTGGTTGGGCTATTTTTTTTTTTTACCTGTGCTAGCTTGACAATGATCTGAATGAATGTGAATCTTTGCAGTCGACGAAAAGCCTGGAGAATTCCAAAGTCTGACATTGTTCACACGTATTTTGCTTGATTATATTTAATTGAGTTGTTCGAGCCACATTTTGGCTGAATCCCATTAAACGTGGAAGGCAGGAAATCAACTTGAATATGGACCAATCAGTGAGTTAGGAATTCCTTGAAATCAGAAATTTCATGGTTGAGGTTGTTTGAACATTTTTACATGTCTAAGTCACTTCTGTCTTTTATGGACAATTCCCCCATCTAGGATAGAGTTGTAGAAAATATATAAATATTTTTTTATGGAAATCCTAGCCCAACCCTAGCCTGTTAAGTTGCTTACAGGTGATCTTAACCCCTTTGTCTTCCTCTCATAGATAAGGAAGCACTATCAGTCCATCAATTTTTTATGGCACACCAGCAGCATCCTTTTATTGTATATTGGCCCCTATTTTGTGTCACTTCAATAAGAAGCTGACTGCTTCAGATTTGGAGAGACTTCGTAAACCTGATCTTGATCCAGCAGGAAGTAACAGGAAGCAGCAATAAGGAGAAACTGTGGGCTACTGGGCCGACGACCTCATTGACTGTCAAGGTTTGCCGCAGGTTTTCTCTGCTTAAAAACATTTGTTTGTGCACTGGGTCAGAAAAAAAGTCTTCTGCTTCCAACAGAAGACCAGACTGCTGCAGCTATGGTTACGTTTTCTGTTCCACAATCTGTGTGCAGGCGTACTGGGATTTTTCCACATTCAGACACATTCTAAATAGAATTGAGCAATGACTGCTTGGTCGTTGTTGCTGGCAAGATGTTTTAGCCACATTATTCTCTTTGAAAAACCATCAATGCAGACATGGACAGCAAGACCAAATGGTTCGAGTTTGTCATAGGCAACCATTTGCCAGACATGATCTGGGCCTGGTACTGTAAATGTACAGTTATGCAATCCATATAAAACTTACAAACTCAAAACTGGTCATTTAAATGTACAGGTTTAATCTTGGTCCAGCTATTCAAAAGATCAGGCTCATAAGTAATGGAGTCCACTTTCTGGTCCACAAAATTCAAATAAACACTCAAGTTTGATGCTGAAAGCAGCCACAAGTAACAATATCAATGGCACGATATTGTTCGCTACGGACTGCACAACCGTGATAAGCGGGCTGAATAATGCCCCCTGTGGCACGGACCACTTCCACTTTGAAAACCATAACACATTAAGAGAAAGCATTAAGAAAACACAACACATTAAGGGTGTTAATGTTTTTGCGTTGGGTTAATGTTGACATGCTCTGGCCTTTCAAGGTCGCCATAAAATATATACTATATGGACAAAAATATTATAATATAATATTTATATATTATAAAATAATATATCCCTGGCCATTACACATACAGGAACTTTTACAACATCCCATTCTAAATTCATAGACATCAATATGGAGTAACCCCCCCCTTTCAGCTGCAGATTTTGACAAATTTGTTGGTACCCTTCCACAAAAAAAAAACAAAAAAAAAAACAACAGAATCAAAACATCTCTGAAGTAGCATGAAAATGTCAAGTTTAATTGCATCCATTATTGTTTATTCCATATTTAACACAAATCAGACTTTGCTTTTGATTATTGATTCAGTTGAATATTTTATATAATTAAACAAATGAAAATGGCACGGACAAAAAGGACGGTACCATCAATTTAATATTTTGTAGCTCCACCTTTTGCAGGAATCACTGCCCACAAGCGATCTCTGTATGTTTCGCTCTGGGATGCCTTGGTATTCTTCACTGTGTCCTGCACAGATTCACGGTCCCGGTGCCAGATGCAGCAAAGCAGCCCCAAAACAAAACCGAGCCCCTCCCTGTCTCACAGTAGCTATGGTGCCCCCTCCCTGTCTCACAGTAGGTATGGTGCCCCCTCCCTGTCTCACAGTAGGTATGGAGATCTTTTCTTTGAAAGCTTCATTTTTCCTTCTGTAAGCATAGAGCTGATGTGACTGGCCAAAAAGCTCCAGTTTTGTCTTATTCTCCCAGAAACCCTGGGGCTTGTCGTCATGCATTTTGGCGAATTCCACTCTGGCTGTTTTATGATTTCCTGTCATTAGTGGTGCCCACCTGGGTCTTCTTCCATGGTTGCCCACTATTGTTCAAAATGTGATGGATGGTGCGATCAAAAAGTGAGGTACCTTGACCTTGGAACTCAGCTTGAATGATTTTGGATGGTTTCCTTGGCTCCACATCCGAACTATCCTTCTGATCAACCTGGGGTTTGCATTTCGTCTTGCGTCCACATCCTGGGAGGCTGGCTACAGTCCCATGAACCTTATATTTTTTAACAATATTGGCAACCATGGTCACAGGAAGATGAAGCCGCTTTCACATGGTCTTATAACCTTTACCTTTAACATGGTCATCAATCTTCTCCTGAGCTCCTCAGACAGCTTTTCCTTTGCTTTCTCTGGTCCATGTTCAGTGTGATGCACACAGCGATACCAAACAACACAGTAGCATGTCCTTTCCCTTTAGACTGAATTGCTGGTGAAAAGCTTGAAGGCACCTGTGACACTAATTAAGGTTAAACACTTGGTTTGAAACATGACTATAATACAGGGATTATATTCTTTTTATGGGTACCAACAAATCTCCCCATACTATTTTAGCATATCTGTAAAACATACAACAAATCATTTCTTTTCACAATTTTATTGGTTTACTCTATCACATACTAAAGGCATACAGGTGTACATTTAACAATTGCCTTTCACGTTTCAGGTGAAATGCAGCGTTGTTTTAATGAGCTGTAAGGGTACAAGCGTCTACGTCCACGTCTGTGTATACATTTTACATACAATATACAATCCTGAGCAAAAGTCTATTCCTAGTCTAGTCCGCTCAGAGAAAAACACGATTTGACATTAGGACATTGTGCAGATTAACAACACAATAAAAACTAATGAGAATTTCTTCTGTTCTCTAAAATGTTGATATCTTGTCGGACAGCTAGAAGAACACAGCTTCAAGTTCCAAACCTCTCCTCAGGGACACCCCAGCTATTCCATGTAGTTGTTAAATTTAATTGCCAGCTCATTTAAATATTTCACAAAATCTGATGACATGTTGACGAACCATATAAGGCATGCTAGTGCTTGACTGAAAAAATACGTGGCTGAATTGGACCGTTGTTGCAAATACTTGGGGTGACCTTAGGTTTTGCAATGACTAAGCCGACACAGTTTGACAGACATAATATCATAGTTTTACACCAGTATGAAGATTAGTTAAACATCATTTTCTTTGACTACCTAAGACTTTTGCTCAGAGTGGTTACCACTACCGATATTTTCTTAATCATGATTGGCTAAATATTTGTGGGCTTACCTCAGCATGACATTTTTCCCGTCGTTCCTCACGCAGCGAACCTGCCGTATCTGGTACCCGATTTCGATGTCCCAGTCCTTGGGGATGTGATGATGAAGGTGAGGATGATGAGGATGGTGCTGGTGCGGATGGTGGCCAGCTTGACGGACGTTGCGCTGGACTGAATTTCCCTCTGAGGAATCGGTGCCGAGATCTGGTGTGGTCCTGCCCATCCATGGCTCTTTTGGGGGAGGGAGACGGCACTGGCTCCACTGGCCCACTTTCAGACTGTACTGGTATTCTGTCTCTCCGCTGGGGCAGGGTGGCGTATTATTGCAGGTTCTGGTCTGGGTGAGGTTGGGGCAACTGGCACCGCCATATTCGGGGGCGGCCAGGACTGCCCGGGTCCGGTACTGGAGGCCGACTCCGCAGGTTCTGCTGCAGCCGGACCATGCGGAGAATTCGGACACCACGCAGTCAAAGGGACAGGGGATGAGACAGGCTTGCTCTAGCGTTGGCTTCTGGGAAAAGGACTCGCAGACGCGATCTGCCACCACGCTGCGGTTGGACTTGCGCACGCACTGGACGCTGCGCCGCTGAACACCATACTGCGCTGTGACGCACGACGTGGGCCGCAACCTCTGCTCACCCACAGGTGGGGGAGTCAGCGAGCAGGCGGCCCAGTCGGACACCTCCCACTCGAAGAGGTCACGGTGCCAATCGCACACCTTAAAGCAACGCCTCTGGGCTTCAGGCCGGTCCCCAGGCCAGCAGTTGGAATGGTGCGTGGTCCAACCCTCGGCATGAACGCACCACACGGTCCTGGTCTGAAACCCCCCGGGGCCACACTCCTCGCCCACGCATTTGCCCCACTGCCCTGAAGAGGGAGATAAATAAAGAAAAACACTACCCTCAATATCTCACAGTGTTCCTCTGAACTGGTAACCAAATACATAAGAAAACAAATCCCAAGACAGCTAGAGCCACACCTGCTCCAACTGGATTGTAGTGTTACTTAGTCTTAAAGCCTTTTGCTGCACAGATGTACAGTATATATTTGTATGTGTGATAATTAAAACTTGAAATGCCACAAAGCTTCAAACAGATACACGCTGCCCTGCTTTTAAATGAAAATAACTTCAAATGAAACCAAGATCCGTATGATGCATATTTTAAAACAGAGAGAAGATTCCGGCTAGCGACGTCGTCAGTGAGAACCTTCTGTTTCGTGGAGCCAAATGGTTTGTCTGCCTCTTTTCACTCTTACAGCTACGCAAAACAATCTAAAAGCTTAGTAGGTGCAGGGTACTTGGACGCCTGAGAGGAAAGTCTGAGTCACCGCCTCAGAAGCCGTGCCAATCACACGGCTTTAGGTTCCCTGCACTGTACTGGCGAAGCGCTGTACAGACGGACAAAATGCGAAGTTCACATGGATCAGGTGAAAGAGGAAGTTGTGGAACTGAGTGATGCCAAGCGATCGCAAAACAGGAACCAGGATAAGAAGAAGAAAACCGGAAATCAGAGACCAAATGAAAAAGCAGAACCAGAACAAACCGGAATCACAGAACCAAACAAAATCAGAGGAGCAAGACATCAAACACCCAGAAAAAAAGATAGATCAAGACCAAACATTGACTACTGAACAGGAAAATCCAAACCTCAGGACTGAGCAAAGGGCCATTGACCAGAATAACCTTAAACACCTTGATTACATAAAGTCCAGGTGATTATGCATCAAGATCGACAGCAGCAGGTGACTGGTGAACTGAATTATGGACTGAAAGTGGCAGGGATGAAAGGAAGGAATTGGACGAAAAGTGTAGGAGGGTGTAACAAAAACAAGGGGAGTGACGAAAATATTTCTGAAGTCACTCTGGAGTTATTTCACGCGCAAGGAAAAGCACAGAAGAAACAAATGCTGCTGGGTAACTGAAGGGGTCACAACAAGGTATGTAGTCAAGCAGCTCCTCAGGCTAAGAGGCGAACCAAAACAAACCAGAGGAGCCTACTAAGGAGCCACAGGTGAAGTCAGCGAGTATCACCCCTTCCCTAGCATGTAAATGTAAATGTCACTCAGGCATTCATATCACAGTATTATCTTGTGACTAGCAGCTTGCTGGCATTTTAAATATTATTATAACTCGAAGCCATTCAACTGGAACCTCGCAGTCTGCTGTTACAATCTGCACGACAAACAAACTGTGGTTAAAACAACCCTAGATGCATTTTCACAGCAATTTAAGTGTTACTTTTCCCATGCATCCAGGATATTGTGCAGGTGACTTAGTAAAAATGTAGGCAGAATGCAACACAAACAGTAGACAGGAAAAAGCCATCAGTGCAACTCAAAGATGCACGCAGAATATACACCTGTCGCCGAAACGATCCAGACAGAGGTGGCACTCAGCACTACAGAGGCTCCCACTGCAACTTCAAGAGCAGTGTTTGGCATGGAGTTAATGTGCAGCTGTATGAAAGTGTGAGAGCTACAAAACTCACTCTGGGTGCTATTAAAATAAACACCAATAAGAGTGACAGCATAGTCCAAGCTACTGCAAAACTGAAGTAACTAGAATCTATACTAAGTGTGGAAATGACTTAATCAGCTGGTGTAACCTTCACACTGCCTTCAGTGAGAAAGACATGAGAAATGGTAACATTTATAGACTTAATTAATTCTACCTATTCTTGAAATAGATTGAAATTCTGGAAGATTGTTTGGGAGAAGAGGACTGCTTTATTCTTACAGAAGCTGTGCTCTGTCACACATTCTGGAATCAGCTTGCACAATTATTACACAATTATTACGAACAATTTCAGAAATGTTAAGGATTAGGGGAAAAGACAGGGAACACTCTAGAAGGGATTGCAGGGGTCATTGCACACGCCTCTCTCACGGGCAACTGACATATAGCTTAATATAACCGTTTGCACAATTTGTTAGGAAACTAACAGAACACGAGGAGAAAATGCAAACTCCCAACACACACAGCAGGGACAGGATTCAACCCACCACCTAGATTACACAGTACTGACAGAGCTGCCAGCATGTGCTGTGAAACCACTGCAGGTTACCCGAAATGCAGCAGCAGGTCAGGTATTCAATCAGCCGAAATACTCTCATGTTCCACCTCTCGTCTTCTCCCTCCTTTGGCTCCCTGCAGGCGCTCACATCGAGTTCACGTCCTCAGTGCTGGCTTTTGTGGCTGCTAATGGAACGGCCCCTACCTCCATCTCACCCTCTACAGTCAGCAAATGAACATCACCTGGTGATTCCTGCACCACACGAAAACAAGCATCACACCAGATGTTTCTCATACGTGGCTCCTAACTACATCCGCTCCATCACGACGAAGAAGCATCTCTTCAGGGAACACCTAAACTAACCTCATCCTGCCACTGATCCTCGCTGGCTCTCTGTCTTTGTTCACTGTTCCTTAGAAATGGTTTCACTCGCCTCTACTGGAGGTGCCAATCATGTTTTTTTTTCCTCTTTGCTAATAGATTCCCCTCGTCTTATTTATTTGAATAGCTTGTCTGGTGAGTTAGATATTGTATAGATAGATTATAGTATAAATATTGTTCCAATAACATTCCTCTGCTTGTTATTGGTCATTGTTATTGAAATCTGAGCTTGTTATTGGTCACTCACTGAAATCTGAGCTTGTTATTGGTCACTCACTGAAATCTGAGCCTAGCAGCAATTGGCTCCTAGACAGCTGTATGCTCCTCAGCGCTTTGGGCAACCAAATAAATACAAATGACATTTCAGGAAATGGTGCAACCCAGACTAGGGTTGCTAAAGTTCCAGTGAACACACACATATTTATGTCATTTACAAGGACCCCAAAACCTCTACACAAATAAATTACAAAAGTAGCAACTCTTAAATGCTGCAACACATATTTTTTATTAAAATAAAAATACTAGCTATCCTCTCTGAATATAACTGCATGTCTCCAAATAGCATGAAGACAAAAAAATAGTCATAAATCTGAGTCACACTTTATGGTAGGTGCCAAAGGTCAAGATGACTTTCAAAGTAACGTCAAAGAAGGACAACATCATTCAGAATCAATCTTACATAAGACCCAGACGTCTCCTTTTTCAGGAGTCTGAGTGACTCGTGGCTGTTTGGTACATGACAAAGCAGCACACAACGCACATAAAGAACCATAAAGAAAACATTTCACCCAAGATAATCTGCTGGTGTTGTCTTTGTGAACGCGCTGTAAGGAAACATTGTTGTGCTTGTAATTAGGAAGCAGCTTGTCTTATCTCTCAAAGGCTGGGGCATTCAAAGGCAATTTCACATGACAGCCGCAGAGTCTGTCTGTGAAGCAACTGAAAGATCTGGCTCCAACGGCACACCTATAGTCCATCGATAGCCCCCAATCAGCTACGACCTCTTCCTCTCTCTTATAATCCCTAACCTGAATTTACTGCCCCAGCCGACACAGCAGTCTGCTCTGGAACCCGATGCTGCGACTGCACCACCCACTGGGCCCTTCTGCCCGCCCCCCACCTCCCTCCGACAGGCCCACCACGAAACTGCTGAGCGGATGTCACACGCACTCAGACCTCCGCCGTCTCCCGCCCCTGGCTCCTGTCAAATGATGGATCGCAGCCCCTGCTGCCCCCCACTCTCCCCCCACCCTTCTCTTCCCCTCCCACTTCTCCCCTCTAATTTCACACCAGCCCTGACACTGGGAGAACCTACCTATTTATCCTTGTTTCCCGTCACCCACAGGGTATCTGCCACAACTTTCCATGTAAACAAGGCCTATCGCAGACTGTTCCCAGTCCACCACATACCTGACGACTGCATTGGAGGCTACAAAATCAACTTAGACAGCTAGCCTCTGGCCAGCGGTACCCTCTCACCAGTCGGCTCTTCTGCCCTCATCAGGGCTGGATTGGGACTAAATATCAGGAGGGCGGGGGTGGGTCCCCGCAGTTAATTTCCCCGGCCCACATATTCATCAGCCCACTGAGAAATTGCCTGATACGGCAGATGGCCAGTTCAGCCATAGCCCTTTCACCCTCCCAACTGAAGTCTCTTTTTCACGAAAGCTGGCAGTTAATTGGCCACATCTCTCTAACCATTCATTTCCTTTCTCTGAGCCTCTGCTGCCTTTCCGCAGCTCCATCCATCCTCTCCTTAGTGGGACCAGCATTTATCTCATACTGAACCCATCTACTTGGCACAAACCCGAAGCTTCCTCTCCAGTCAAGCAGAAAAAAAAACCTTCATCGCTGGCTCTCTGGTTTATTTAATCTATAGATTACTTCCATTCTCTATCATACTTACCATTCCATCTCCCCTTGCTACACTCAAACTAAAGCAAGACCTAGATTAAAATCAGAGCTAAAGTCAGGGAATCCTGCTTTCATCATTCTACTCAATCCTGCTTTCCAACTAAGGAGTATTTTAATAGTAAAGTTTACTTAGTTGCTAAGGAAGCCTTCCCAAAATCCATTTATGCACACATAAGATAAGTATGTCGACTCAATAACTATTCTTGGTTGCCACAATATGGGCACTCAGGGTCCTTGTCTAAAATCCTGCAGTTACCCTTACTGGTAGGCATAAATTGCCCGTGGAGTATGACGGTATGTGGGTGTATGTGCCCACTGATTGACTGCCTTCCATTTCAGGGTTTACCCCAGCCTTGTGCCTTATGATGGGACAGACTCCAGACCTGTTTTAGCAGGAAATTTCATCCCCCCAAAAAGACACCTTGCCATGTAAATGATTTCTTAGAGTAGTGCTGTGGCAATCTCAGAGTGCGCTGTGTCTCAGCACATAGTGTCTCTAAAACTGAGTTATTATTGTCACTGTTATCTCTCTTCAAGCTGAAGAACAGTATATGCATCCAAACCTAATTATCTGCATCATAAACTCATAATTACAGTATGTGCCCAGAAAAAGATAGCTGTTCTGATGACAAGGAAATAATCTGCTCTTCCTTACATTAGCATAATTTCATTTCAAATCCTGACCATTATGTCTCACTCTTGTGGTAATCTCTGGGTGCTGTGGCTTCAGGTTCCTATGTCCCAGCCTAAAGGTAATCGACTCTCCTGACGAGACTTCACAGATGACATTTGATGCATAAAATTTTATTGTGATGTCACTAAAAAACTAACAGAACATATAGCATTTAATTGTAGCTCAGGTAATGTTTAAATATCACCCATTTAATTCGCCCATCGGAGAAAAATCTCGTGCAATTTAAATACGTTGCGTAACACCTGTTTTTCTCTTTCCCATACACACTGTGCATGAAAGTTTAGTATATAGATGGAGACCTCGATCTTACATAAACACGGCCCTCTCGATGCAGCTGCAAGTCTGCATGCATAATTACCAGATTAATACATGCCGAAGCTCATTAGATTTTCATCACAGTCAATCTATCTTTCAGAGTATTAGCTAATTTTATCCAGGTGTTTGTTTCCGAAGCCATGAGAAATACTGATGGCTAATGGGTAATGAGTAAATAACCACCTTAATATATTATATATTTATTTAACAAAACGGAAAAATTATGCATCAGAAATTATTAAGGTGCCAAACACATCATTTCCTATGTGACGATTAATAACATATA